>SKCR01001667.1:0-28151 GCA_019454045.1 Zanthoxylum bungeanum | reverse complement strand
CAGTTCGGGGTCGGGTTACGTCCCACCGAGTCCGTCCTTTTGGTTTGGGGACGTAACATTCCCCCAGAGCCAAGTGTTTCTTTCAGCTCGGGGTCGGGATACGTCCCACCGAGAGACTTATCATCGGCATGGGATCAGAGCATCTCCCTCATGGTCGGCCCTCTATTGGTCTGGGGAGGTGACATTCCCCCAGAGCCAAATGTTCTTCTCAACTCGGGGTCGGGTTACGTCCCACTGAGTCGATCGTCATCAGCATAAGGGTAAATCATTTTTTCCACGGGTAGATATCGGGATCCTCGTTGACTGAGCACATGAAGGTGGCAGGAAGGACCAGATTTGCAGCCAAGGCATTTTTCTCTGCGGTTCCTGGAGTGACCACCGACGGATTCATCAGCACACCATCTTTTTTTATAGTTCCCGGCATCAACTCACAAACTCGTTGTTACCGAGAACTAAGGGACAGATGTTGATGGTGTTTTCAGGACCTATGTTATTTAAGGAGTACGGCAGGGGTAAAAAAGTAATTCCCTTCCTGGTCAAGATTATTAATGCCGACCCGACCACTAAGTGCTAAAAAGTAAGAGGCCGAGCACTTTATGATCGGTAACCGAGCACTTGAGTTCGGATGACCGGGCAATTATCAGATCGGCAGAAGCATTCTCAGTTCAAATGACCATTATGACCGACCTCATGAAGACCGAATATGTGGCAAGACATGCTCCAGAAGATAAGATACCCTAATTTTACGGATAAGATGACAAGCTATCATACTTTCATAGGGTAAACTGATGAGTTAGTATCCTAATAGGATAAAGGAAGTGAAAGTAGTTTTTGACTATGAATCCTTATGGAAAAGGGAAATTGTTTCAACTAGGAAATTCTTGTAGGATAAGGAATCTGATTTCTATACTATTATAAATAGGAGGGTAGAGTGTGCGTAAGAGGGATCAGAATCAAGAACAGGATCACTACGATCAAGCTTGTAAACATAAGAGATATCAGAGAAGCGTATCTCAGTAATAAAAGTATCATTCTGTTTGTGTCCGTGGACGTAGGTTGGACCTGATCCGCCGAACCACGTTAAATCTCCTTGTTGATTGGTGCATTTGTCTGTCTTCTGCTAAATTTGTCTTTGGTTCCCACATAACCAAACAAATTCACTATTGAGGGAGGAACTGTCTCGGGAGTAATATTCCCAAATTACCCTGAGACCAAAATCCGCCGTCAACATGCTTAATGCATATTATCTTTTTGTTCGATCCCCACAAATGGCGTCAGCTGTTGACAATTGATTTTTATTCATTAGACAAAAGAGTAATTATCCTGGAATAACCAACTATTGAACACATAAATTTATTTTGGTGGGGTGTGGTGATGCAAGAAGATAAACACTAATACAGTCATGACATATAGATTTTACACGGTTTGGCTTGGGTATGCCTACGTCCCACGAGGGAGGAATGGGAGATGATATTATTAATTGAAAGTGAATATTGAGATTACAATCACTCAATACTCTCTCTGCTCATACAAAATAACTCACGATAATCTGCATAACTCTCTCTTGCTTTCGTCAAACCTTGCTTAACTTCAATATGCTCTCTTAATCAAGTGGAGTGGCTTTTTTATAAGTGGCGTGGATGATCCAAATTTCTCTTGAACTTCCTCGTCTTGTTAGTATCATACTTGAATTCGTTCTCTCACTAGAATATGTCACATCTTACCTTTATTATAGTCAAATTTATCTTTATCTTCCTTTCTTAGTTAATTTTGTTAAACAAGTGATCGATATCGTCGGGCCTGATTTAATTTAGGGTTATTTACGTTTTACTATTAAAGTTATGATAAAATAACAATTGGGTACTATGAATATTAACATATTACACTTTACTACTAAACTTATATAAAATTTAACATTTTACTACTTTTCCATCTAAACCGTTAGTTGACCGTTAAGAAGATTGTTTTATCCTCAAGATAAAATAAAATTGAAAATTATAATTATGGGTTATTTACATTTTACTATTAAAGTTATGATAAAATAACAATTGGGTACTATGAATATTAACATATTACAATTTACTACTAAACTTATATAAAATTTAACATTTTACTACTTTTCCATCTAAACCGTTAGTTGACCATCAGTTGACCTTTAAAAAAACTGTTTTATCCTCGAAATAAAATAAAAGTAAAAATTATAATTATACCCTTTAAAAACATATCTAAATCTTATATATAACAATAAAAGAGATGCAATCAACAATAACATTTATAAAAATACTATAATCTCTAAACTGTCCATAAAACCCAACAAAATAAAGAATTTAATTTACCAAATAATTTAATAATTAACATTCTCATAATATCCAAAATACTTTAAAGTATAACAATAAAAGAGATGTACTAAATAATCATTAATTCTTTGTTCAATTATATTATTGGCAGTGGAGGGGAACAATAAAGACAATGAGTAATCGTATTGTCAATATCTTTTTTAGTTTTTATTTTTGTTCTTCATTTCGTAATGACAAAATTACCCTTAAAATTTTTTAGAATATTTATCATTTATAATAATTTACGGGTTAAGACTATTTTATCCTTACGATATCAGCATGATATAATGGTCAACTGACGGTCAACTAACAATTTGGATGGAAAAGTAGTAAAATGTTAAATTTTATATAAGTTTAGTAGTAAAATGTAATATGTTAATAATTATAGTACCCAATTGTTATTTTATCATAACTTTAGTAGTAAAACGTAAATAACCCTTTAATTTAATATGTCTTATGTCTATTGCGCGCTGACCATCGGGTCAAGTTTACTCCCATAAATGTTGCCTGACTGTCAATCTCTTTGGGTTAGGATTTGAGTCTAAAAGGCTTTTGTGAAAATCCACCTTCAACAATTAGGGATGGCGAATTCCGGATCTGGGTCCGGATCCGCAAGTGGCTCGATGGACCCGGGTCCGGATATGGACCCGGTTAAGCGCTTCCGGGTCCGGACCCGGGTAGACCCGGAATGGACCCGGGTATACCCGGATCCGGACCCGGGATCCGCAACTGGCAGTTTTTTTTTTTTTTGCTCCAATTCCACTATCCATATCAATAAATACTATAATATGTATAAACAATTCACGACAAGTTTGAATTGAAAATTACAACACATAAAAATAGTTAAGTTTGAACTTCAAGTTTCAACACAAATAATCATTACATCAACATGTAACATATCATAATTCATAATTCATAAACAAACTACAAGGAAAAACTTCAACACAAACACAACTACACAAGTACATAACATAACTAAAAGTTTCATACATAAGTACATAACTTAAGTTCGAACTTTTAACATAAAATAAACAAACTATAAATTCAACACAACTTCAAGTCATCGGGATCAATCATTTGTGAAGCATTAATTATCTGTTCGTCAACTTCACTATCTTCAAGCATCTCACGACCTAACAATAGTAAATATAGATTAATGTTAGTTCTAATAGAAAATCTTAATGCATATGAATTTTACAATAAACAAGTAGTTTATTACCTCGTATCTCACTCCAAAACCAATTTTGAGTACACATCAATGCCTCCACAGTATCTGGATGAAGTCTACTACGATGATGACTCAAATGCCTACCGCCAGTGCTAAAAGCGGACTAAGAAGCAACAATATAGAAACATGAATAGCCAAAAAATCCCTAGCAATCTCAGCAAGTACAGGATATTTGCCCTTGTTGTTACTCCACCATGATAAAATATCAAAATTGCTAGTCGGATGTAAAACACCCTCATCTAAGTAAGTCTCCAACTCAGATTTAGATTGCTTATAGTTAATTTCTTGGGAGATAAATGAGTCCCACTCCCCAGCTATACTCTCATCCATCAAAACAGTAGATTGTGTTGTTGAACCAGATCGAGAACTACCAATTCCTAAGGCACCTCCTCCATCTTCATGATGGTAACGGCTTTCCTTAGCGCAGCGGAAATGGCTATGTAGTTGCACCGGATCTTTAAAATTTTCTCTGCCTTCTCCTTTGTTGAAGTTGAACCACAACGAACTCTTGATGAATTTCCTTTGAGATTCTACCGTAGAATCAACCACCCAATCTTCCGAGCTATATCTTGAAACCAACAAACCGAAGTGTGGGCTTCACTCACAAGATCAACCTCTAAACTATTTAGAGAAGTATCAAACTCTAAACTATTTAGAGAAATTATATTGTCACAAATTCTTTTGGCTTTAAGAAAAATGAGATGAAGAAAATCAATTATCTTGTTCACTCTTGTTTTTCCTTTCAAATCTCAACAATTGAGAATAAGAATTTTCTCTCAACTATTGAAGAAAAATTCCAAGTGTTTTTGTATTTCTCTCTACCTCTCTCAAAGTTGTGTCAAAAACTAGAAAACTTTCAAAAATAAAATCTTTTTATCACTCAACCTTTGAGTGGGAATGGTAGAGAAAATCCACTAAAAACATTCCATCAACATCCACTCAATTTTATCAATTGTAAATGGCCAACACACTTGAGTGGAGTGTCAACCAAATCCATTAGATAATGGAACAAGTTAGGTAATTAGGTCAAAACTAATTAACAAAACTTGGTGGATGATTTGGCAAACCATTAAGGCTTGTCTTGATAATGCATTTACCATTATCAAATAATGATGTCATAATTATCTCATAATTGTGCATTATCAATGATGATGTAATAATTATCTTATAATTATTATTTGATTATCTTATAATCAAAATATTAGAAAATATAATATTAAACTAATTTAATATTATTTTCATTTGTGACAAAAATATTATTAATCATATTAATAATATTTAAATATAATGTGAGCATATTATTAGACAATCTAATTATATTAGGTTTGCTACAGTTAATCGAGCTAGCACGGGGACCAAATGGACCTACGGTTCCGAGCTCCAATAATTCTGAAATATTAATTAAACTCTTTAATTAAATATTACGAATTATTAACTCCGCGTTATTCCACTAAAAACTCGAAGTTGAACTCTCGTTACCGTAGATGGAAATATAAGCCGAACAACTTCGATGTCCATCGATATAGTCACTACATATGGATATAGCCCTTCACGAATATCTCATAAATAGAGCCGGGTCATAAGTCCGTTATACCCCTCTAAATATTTTGTCTCTTAAGCACCATTGATTCTATAATGAACAATTAATTCATAACAATTATGAATATAAAATTTTCTATTCGTAATAGAAAAGTTGAGCGCTCAAATTATTCAAGTCCCGAATCAACTCTTAAAAGAGATTTCATCTGCTTCCCGTAAGAAGGAGTGAATTCCATATCTATGTAAAACGTTCCCAGCTACATAAAAAACCATATCCCCAAAATACGTAGTTATTGGCCGGGACTGCTACACCAACCTCACCATAGTAAATCAAAGGACACAGCCTGACATGCAGGAGTTCGTAGTACACTCAGGATTAAGATTAATCCATATATGACCATCTAGTAGATAAAATGAATTTCTTCGATTAACGGATATTAAAAGAAATTCGTATTTATCTGAGTCCAGTCCTATATGATCTTATCATACAAGGTGCCTCCATTCCCATGTCATCACATGAACAAACCCGGATCAAGGTCGTCATACAAGTATAGAATGGACCGCAGCTATAGATAAACCACAAACAAAGTACCCACTCTGTTTGCTCTCTATGGACTATTTAGATTACTAACTTTAGACTTAAATCCTCTTGTGCATCAAACATACACTAAGTCTAAAGGTACAAGAGTAATCAAGGTAAACAAGACAATTGGACAATATGCAATTTAAATCAAACAACTTTGATAAATGAATAATGCGTTTATAATATTACAATAATCAATTCCGTTTTACAACACATGAAGCTCTAGGACATAAATCCCAACACTTCATCCACGACCACTGCATGCTTTGCCTCATATTCATGCACCAAATCAGAGAAAATCTTAAATACTCTCTATCAGTATGATATGAAAATGCTTCTCCATAAATCTTTGGGAAAAAGAAATGAATCATTAACTTCTTAAACCTAGGATCTAGCATGTTCCCTACAGCCATCACTCCATGAATAATGTCCCAATACTTCTCATACTTTGACACCATTTTAATAGCCTTTTCCTAATCCCTTCAATATGTGATTTCTCCCATAAATTCATTGCTAATGTAATTTCACATATCTTAGAAAAAATAAATTTGAGGTGGGATGTCTAGTTCCTGAAAAAATTTCCGTCAACTTAGAAAACACCTTCAAATGCTCACACATAATCTTTGCTAACTCCCAGTCTGACTCACATGGCAAACATTTATAATTTTTATCACGTTCCTTCAACCGAACAAATGCATCTTTATACAAGGAAGCAGTACTTAACATCAAAAAAGTTGAATTCCAACGAGTTTTACAATCTAAAACCAATTTTTTTGTCTCCTTAATACCTAATTGACAGACTACTGCTTCAAATTTTTCAACTCTTCCAGGTGTAGCTGTCCAATAAAGCACTGAATCTCTTATCTTTTCAACACCTTTTTCCATTACAGACATTCCATCTTTCACTATTAAATTCAAGATATGAGCACAACAACGCATGTGAAAAATTTTCCCACCCATAATCAATGAATTTTGTGAAAATTTATCAAGTAACATGTCAATTATAGAATCATTAGCAGAACAATTGTCTACTGTCAAAGTTGATAGCTTCATGTCTATATTTCAATCCATCAAGCACTCGTGCAACACATTACACATCACTTCACCGGTATGTGGAGCAGACACATATATAAACCTTATCAAGCAAACAAGTTATGTTATTTAAAAAATTAAAATGCATTTATATTTAAATATATAAAATACAAATAAGAAGATGTTACCTTATGATACGACTTCGTAGCACCCATAAGTTGTCAATATAATGTTCTGTAACAACCATATATCCCTTTTTCTGATTACTAGCAGTCCACATATCTGTAGTAATTACTATTCGACTCTCACAAGATTCTAATGAACTGATTATCCTTGACTTCTCGAGTTCATAAAGCTTCAAAATTATAAATAATATTTAAAAAGAGCCAAATCAGTTTGTCTCCTGTTGGAATTGGTCTACTTCTACCAACCTTTGACTTGATTATTAATTGGTTCAGATTAACTTAGCATTGTTCTTTATTTAGTTAGTCTCACGTTATTAGTTGTTTAGACTTTAGAGTATATGTTTCTTCACTTGATATTCTTTTATTAAGAATTTGATCATTATTTTTATTTTATAATTTCATGATAAGGAAATTTCCCAACAGCCTTCATCACACCCATTTAAAATTCTCAAATTATACGAATGCATTGCAAGTATTTTTATTTTTATTCTTAATCAAGGTGCTTTACGTACTCGTGATCAGAATAAAATAGAATCGGAATAAGATGCAATCGAAATGAGATGCAATCGGAATGAGCTGTAATGATAATGATAAATCGAAATCAGAATATATTATTTACTTAACTGTATGAATCGCAATCGGAATAAAATAGTATTACCATTGATGTGTTTATTTTATTTAGTAATCAGAATAAATTGTTAATAAGTTACAAAAATATCCTAAGTTATAATTACATATTACATATTATTTATTTATTAATTATTATTAATTATTAATGTATTAAATTACTAAATATTAATTTTTTTTATTAAATTACTATTTTTATTAAAATATTAAATATTATTTTATTATATTATATTTATTTATTATTTATAATTTATTTTATTAATTAATTAACTAATTATTAATATATTAAATTACTAAATATTAATTTATTCTTTTATTAAATTATTCTTTTATTAAAATATTAAATATTATTCTATTATAAAATATTGATTAATTATATTTATTTTTATAAATTACATATTAATTAATTATTACTTTATTAATGTATTAAATTACTAAATATTAATTTATTCTTTTGTTAAATTATTATTTTATTAAAATATAAAATATTATTGTATTATTAATTATTGATTAATTATTAATACATTTTATTTATTAATTATAAATTAATATTAATTAATTATTAATTTAGTAATTAATTTAAGGGTAATCTTATTATTTCCCATCAATAATGAGAATGAGAATATCATTCGCATGAGGATAGTGTGAATGAGATTTTTATTATTCATTCTCTATTTAAGTGGTATCTACATATTCATTTTCATTCCCATTTTAGATTTTAACAAATAAACATTTCTTTCATTTTCATTCTCCCATCTCATGTCACATTTCATCAAATAAATACACCATAACACACAACTAGGCATGGCAACCGGACCCGGACTCGGCCCGGGTCCGCATGGACCCGGACGACCCGGGTCCGGGATTAAAAAATCTGGACCCGGGTCTTAAAAATTTGGACACGGGTGAATCTGGATCCGGATCCGGGTTCGCACGGGTCCGGCCCAGATAGACCCATGTCCAAAAAAAAAATAATAAATAAAATATAATGAAAAATATAAAATAATATGCATATATATAAAAAATATAATTAAATATAATTAAAAAATATAAAAGAATTGAAATAAAACTAATAAAATTGACAAAATCCAAATATAAATATAAAATAATACAATTAAAAATTAAAAAAGATATAAACCGGGTATCCGGATCCGGAATCGGACCCGAGATAACTAAATTACTTCCGGATCCAGATTTTACCATCCCTACACACAAACCTAAATTTCAATGTAAAGAACGAATATTTCTCTGTCATGCAATCATTCATAAGGAGTCAAGGATTTTAATGGAAGGTCTTCTAACAAATATATGATCATTAAGTTACAGATATAAGTTTGTGGTTATATAATAAGTATTATTATTTTTTTTTAATATGCTAAGATAAGAGAAGCAGATGAGATCTTAATCTTAGGTTAAAGCTTTGCCTTCAAGAATTAGAATCGTCAGAAAAGTCGGTCGATAATAACCCCAGCCAAAATACAAGAAATACGGATAAATCATTGATAAGAATAATAAAATAGTTTCTCTCTCTCTTCTCTTCCTATAATAAAAAAAGATAAAAAGACTTTTTTCAGAAAAATAAAAAAAAACCCTATCATTTTCCATCAGATACTCTCGATCAAAAATTACCACAAATCCTTTCCTATTCTTTCACAATATCTGTGACATTCCATGTCGTTTAAAAAAAAAAAGTGATGACCTTCCATTGAAACAAGTCGTCACATTCTTGATTTAATAAACAATGGAAGCCAAAATGCTGTTTTAGTTGCATACCAGATAGGCATTTCGGCTGCCTCGACAAATTTAAGCAACTAATATTCAGTGCTAAGATAAATAGTTAGTTGCCCATTTCAGCATCAACTAACCGTCGCCGTTAATTTCTCCGGCAGCGAAAACTACAATTCATCTGACAAGAACCCATTTTGAAGATCGCCCTGTTATGTAAATGACTCTTTTGTCCTTGGTCGGTCTCCATACTTGTTCCTCATCTTCATAAACAATTATAAATAATCCAAGATATCCGACGAGATAAAGCAGCAAATTCGTTGACCCAACACGAACCGAGCACTATTGGTATTGGTTATAGCTTTTCTTCTTCAAATCCTTGTAGATTTACCAAAATAAAATTCCTGAAATTGTCATTATTGGTCCAAAATCTCAAAAGCTCATGAACAATTTGATTCTATATCGACAAAATCATTAATTAATAACAAAAACAAAGAGAGAGAAAAATAACATACTTTGTATTTGCGCCACTTCCCATTTGAACTTCAGTCACAGGGCCATCCTCCTCCGATTCCCCCCATATTTGAATTTGCAGAAACTTTGCTTCAAATTATTAAACATTTAAAGACCAATCCCCATATAAAAATTAACCAACCCAAGATGGCCAAAACTCCACTCCCCAGTCCACCCAACCCCACCAAACAAAATTACTCCAAAGTCACATAAATTTTGTCCAGCCACACTCCCCAAATCCCAGTTTGCAGAATCAACAAAAACAAACCCATCACTAAAATAAAAAAACTCACATGAACAAATTTGATCACCAGTTACCCACAAAGT
Source organism: Zanthoxylum bungeanum (assembly GCA_019454045.1). Lineage (NCBI taxonomy): Eukaryota > Viridiplantae > Streptophyta > Magnoliopsida > Sapindales > Rutaceae > Zanthoxylum > Zanthoxylum bungeanum. The sequence continues at coordinate 18,056 of SKCR01001667.1, read as the reverse complement.
GGGATCCCATTACAAAAAGTGAGTTCCAACATTCTTGGAACAAACTAACTATGCATCATGCAATGCAACTCCATCTTTCTCTCTTCAAATACAATATACCCATAACCAAAAACAAATGAACACTCCCAAAAAGAAAACCAAAACAAAAAAACAAAAACAAAAACAAAAACAAAAACAAAAACAAAAACAGAAACAAAAATTCACAATACTGCAACACCACCACCACAAATTGATTGAGAAGAAGAAAATTGCACAAAGAACACGCAGGCGCAAGATAGCCTCAACCAATAGCAAAAAATTCAGTCACATGTTAAAATATTCACAATGTGGATTTTAGATTAACGCCGACCCAAACGCTTTGTTTCTTCTCTCTGTCACTCCACCACACCCTTATTCTCTCTCTCTCAAATTTCCCCAAAATCCCCAAAAAAAAAAAAAAAAAAAAAATTATTTTATAAAAAAAATATTTTTACATTACAGTTTATTATCAAATATTTTTTTTTTAAATCCTTAATTACTCTGAAACAAGTTAGAGAGAGAGAGAGAGAGCAGTTCGTCGAAACAGATCTATAAAATTTCGATCAGTTTCTCTCCAATTTCTCGAAATTTTTAGAAATAATTACTCTTTTTTCGTTTCAGGAGAATAATTAGAGAAATTATCGATGCCTATGTGGGTTTAAATGTTTCTCTGTTGTTGTCTTTCCTCAAAAGGATTCGGTTACAATTAGGGTTTACGTGAATTTTAATTTCAGAAAGAGGCGTCGTTTTATGAATTGATGTGGGTGATTGTCGCGATTGGTTGATCGTTGTGTGTGTCTTTTTTTTTTTTTTTTTTTTATACAATGATAATCAAGCGAAACTTGAAATCTCAAATGCCGAGTTTGAAACGGTGTAAATTCGGCGACTCGGCCAACGAGGACAATGAAAATTCGGCTAAGCGGAAGAAACGGAAACCTAACGGCTATTATCCCTTAAGTCTACTTGGCGAGTTGGCTGCCGGTATACTTCCAGTTAGTTTTGAAGGAATTCTTCACTCCGAAAAGGGATTTGCTGCTTCTTGGTGCACGGAAGTTTCTTGTTCTCCCGATGAGGAGGTGTTGAAATCCAAGTCCACAGTTTCGGCCAAGTTGAAGAATCCGGCGGTGGAGGTTTCGCGGCCGCCGCTTGTGAGGACTTCACGAGGACGAGTTCAGGTACTTCCTTCGCGGTTTAATGATTCGGTTATTGAGGATTGGAGAAAAGAGAATACGAGTAGCTTGCCTGATGATATTTATGATGATGAAATCGAATGTAAGAAAGAGAAATTCTGTTTTAAAACACCCAAAAGTTGTACTTTCAATGTGAAGAGTAAATCGAAAGACGATAAAATTAGATATAATAATGGTAAATATGGTACATTGTGTGAAGAAGATGAGGGAGATGAAGGTGGGTTTAGTAAGAGTTTTGATATTAGGAAGCACTCGAGTTCTAAAAGTTCATTAACATCATTACATGAGCAACAATTTATTGATGTGGATAATGACAAAAGCCTGCCTGAAGACATTGTTGATTTAACAAGCGGGGAGGGGTTTTTGAATGGTGAGAGAAAAGATGATGGTTTATATGGGCCAGAGGATTTCTACTCAGGTGATATAGTGTGGGCAAAGTCCGGGAAGAGCTATCCGCATTGGCCGGCCATAGTAATTGATCCAATGACTCAAGCGCCGGAGTTGGTATTGAGGTCTTGCATACCTGATGCAGCTTGTGTGATGTTTTTTGGGCACTGTGGGGATGAAAATCAAAGGGTATGGATTGATTTCTATGTTGAGCTTGTTCTGTTACGAACTTCTGTGTTATTATTATTGTTAGGTGTTGGATGCTAATATGGTGCGCTGAATGATTGTGAACAGGATTATGCATGGGTCAGACGTGGAATGATATTTCCATTTGTAGATTTCGTGGACAGGTGTATAGTTGGGTTGTTTACTTGGTATTTATAATTTCGTTATGATTATTTCTGCTTAGGTGAGATGTTTTTGATAGGTTCCAGGAGCAATCTGAATTGAATTACTGCAAGCCCATTGATTTCAAGATGGCGCTGGAGGAGGCTTATTTAGCAGATCAGGGGTTTACAGAGAAGTTGATTCAGGACATAAACATGGCAGCAGGGAACCCTGCCTATGATGAATCAGTTATCAAATGGTGTCAGGAGCCTACTGGTTCAAACCAGGATCTGGACTTTCCCTTTATTGGCAAGGCATGTTTGCACACATTGCAATCTTTCTTAAATCTTTGCCTCCTAAATTTTAATAACCTTGTGTATGTGGTGCCCTGACTTAACATGCCTTAATTCCAATTTTTTCCTATAATTGTGAACTCTAAGTTGCCTAGACATAATGTGGGGATTTCTACGAAATTGATGATAATCCTATGCAAACAACAGGGAATTAGATAGCCAAAATCCTCAGAGACCATAATAAGATTTCCTGCATTTCTGTTTTCTTCTTAATTTTCAATTAGAATAAAACCACCAAATACCTAGTCGGGTAATATATATTTTGCCCGCTTAAGCCCGGGTCGGGTGGTTTGGCGGCGGGGTTTCCAACGTTTCCAAAAAAAAAAGTAAAACATATTTTGCTATTCTTTGGAAACACATTTCTGCTTATCGTTATTAAGAGCATAATCAAGGAATGCCCTAAAAGTTGGAAACCTTTTTCTTTTCCAAGAGAACCTCGGACATTTTATAGTCTGGTCCTAAAAGGACTCATTTTTTGTTTTTTATCCAATTGAATCTAATAGATAAAAGTTGCCTTTTGAATTTTTTCGCCCTTTAAGGATGCAAAGCAGTTCCACCCTTCCCTTTTTTTTTAAGAAATGAGCTCTCTCTCTCTCTATATATATATATATATAAATTCTTCCCTTCAATCTTTAGAACACATTGATTGGATTTAGTTTTACTCGTGCAGGTCCCATTTGCAAAGATCAAAGATACAAGACCTTGTGATGGCTGTGGCATAATGCTTCCTTCTAAATCAGCAAAGAAATTAAAGGCTTCAGCTATTGGAGGCCAATTCTTTTGTAAAACATGTGCCAGGGTGTGTAACAACTTGCATTACCCTCGTGCTTTTCTTGTTAATTTTTATTTGCTGTTATTGTCGTCGTGCGTTGGTTTTGTGTATTTTCTCACAACTATATGCGTGATTATTTCAGTTAATGAAATCAAAACATTTTTGTGGGATATGCAAGAGGGTTTGGAATCATTCAGACAGTGGAAGCTGGGTAAGACAATCTTTCAGCTATTTTAGGGTTGTGACTTATTTTCTTTATTTCGGTTGGTCATAGTGATAATTTGTTATTCATTTATTGTTCATATTACCTCACTGAGTCAGGTGCGCTGTGATGGTTGTAAAGTATGGGTGCATGCTGAATGTGACAAAATTTCCAGCAGCTGCTTTAAGGTCTGTTTGTCAACTTTAGAAATTGCACGACTGTTTTGCTTTACCTCCATGATAAGAACATGAACTTCGACTCTCTTGACTATATTTTTTTGGTTCTGAAGGATCTGGGAGGCACAGATTATTACTGCCCTGCTTGCAAAGCAAAATTTAACTTCGAATTGTCAGATTCTGATAGATGGCAGCGGAAAATCAAGCAAGTGATTTCTTTCTTTCTTTAATTTTTTTTTCCTTTATTTTTTACATTTGTGTTTGAACTTATATTGTGCAGTTTTATTTCCAGCCATGTATTATCAGACTATTTTTGCAGTTGGATTTTTCCTTTATCTATTTTTAATGATTGTAGACCACAATGATGATCTTTTACTTATTTGCAAACAAATTCTTTTGTGACATTCTGAGTGATGTTGGATTCACTTCTCTATATTCAATGATTGCATAGCCTTTGTTACAGATGCAACAAAAATAATGGTCAGTTGGTCCTACCAAACAAGTTGTTTCTTTTATTTGTTGACATTTTGGGCTGACGTTTCTTCGGAGTTCAAAGACGTGCCTTTATTCTTTATTCATCTTAATTAGAAGGCTGCTGTTGTGTGATTGTAGTTTTGTTTTCTGTTGGTTTGCATTGTTTTGTTAGTCTTAAACAATCCTGTTTTTGTGGACTTCTTGTCCACTGTTCTCTTTGTTTTTGATTTTTGTTTCATTAATAAAAAGTTCAGTTTCTTATTGAAAAAAATTGTTGACATTTTGGAACTCATATTATGCAGCATTATTTTTCCAGCCATGTCTTGTCCGACATATTTTTGAGGTTGATGTTCCCCTTTGTCTTTGTTTAATGATTGTGGACCATAGAGACGATCTTATTTCATTTGCCTCTTATGTGCATTTTGCTTGAAGTTGGATGCATCTCTCTATATTTAATGATTGTGTGTCTTTGATACAGATGCAACAAAAATAATGCTCAATCGGTCCTACCCAACAAGGTTACTGTTCTTTGCTCAGGTGTGGAAGGCATATATTATCCGAGCATTCACTTGTAAGCCAAAAAACAGTCCATGTAGTTTTTATTTTTTAGCACTTAGCTACTCTTAATGGGAAATTGAGATCTCTCTCATTTATTTTTATACCTTTGTAAGTTCACTGATTTTTTCTTCTTCCAGAGTTGTGTGCAAATGTGGCTTTTGTGGGACAGAAAAACTAGCGCTTAGTGAGTGGGAACGACATACAGGTTCCAAATTGAGAAACTGGCGGACTAGTGTTAGGGTGAAAGGATCAATGCTATCACTTGAACAATGGGTTTGTACAACAGCTGATTTTAACAATCTTTTCATATTTCTTGTTGTCCATGTCTCTAAAATTCTTTGATTGTTAAATGACTATCTTATGGGATTGGCAACTACTCTAATCATTTTGTGGAAAAGTAATTGTTTCAGTAGGAAGCTATTAGTTTACATAATCACATTAGATTGAAACCTGAAATTAGGGTATACGAAAGTATATTTGACTGATGGTTTGCTATGTTGCATAGGGGTCACATTTTATTTGCTGTAAGCCTTTCTATAATTGAGGGTAGTCTGTACTCTTAAGATTAATTTTCAACATACACTGATCTATCAAGAATCTTGTCAAAACTTACTATGCTAACTTCTGAAATATAATGCGGTCACCTGTTAGCATCCAACGGGACCTATACCTTGATTTAGTTGTAATTTTCTCTGGTGAATATGAAATAAAGTAGGGTTTGTATAGCTTAATCCCATATTTTGTGGTGCACATTAGTCACAACATTTTTAAGTAGATAGCATATGAATTATGCAGACATCTTTGGCATCCACCTCTTTTAGTTTCTTTTATTTGGAGCATTCTCAACATGAAATATGCCCCTGCCACATTTTACGCACACCTCCAACTCATTCTGGAGAAAATTAAAAGAAGCAGCGGTATTACTGTTACTATCATGTCTAGAAGGGTTTTCATCTCCTACAGTCCTACTGGTTGGTTTCTTTGGTGTTTTATGCCTTCATTATAGGATTTCTAGTGGGCTTACTGATTTGAAGACTAACAGAGTTATGAGTGTCAAATATTGATTTACTTTCCAAAACCTTCATCTGTAATAATTCTCTGCAAGATTCATATTTGAATTTTGGTGTTGTTTTAACTTTGCAGATGCTGCAATTAGCTGAATACCATGCAAATTCTGTTGTTTCAGCCAAACCTCCTAAAAGACCCTCTATAAAAGAGAGGAAGCACAAGTTGCTGGCTTTTTTGCAAGGTACATTTTTGCTCTTAGGTTTAAATTTTACCATTTAATGAGCATTTTCCATTTATTGTACCAATCACATTTTTCTTGTCATTGAAATTACTGATTCTTATTTATGTTGTGACAGAGAAATATGAACCTGTTTATGCTAAGTGGACAACAGAACGCTGCGCTGTATGTAGATGGGTTGAAGATTGGGACTATAACAAAATCATTATTTGCAATAGGTATTGCCAATGGTGATTTTTTTTTATATGATGATGCTTTAGTACCCATCGGGAGGATCTAATACATTGATATATGATACTAGTACAGTGTTCTTTATAAAATTAACGTAGTGAATAAAATATTTTATTATAAATAATCATCATGCTGTGTATATAGCTTTGGTGCACCTGTGAATATTGCACTTGGCCGGCCCTGATTACTAGCTGTTAGCCTCAATTTTACAATGCAGTATACAGAATGAAAGAGAAAATTAATACACCTTTTCATAACTAGTCTGACAGGTTGCCAGCATATTCCTAATTAAAGGAATCCATTTTGTTGCCTGAAGATTAAGATATATGTATGTATATGATTCTGTCATGTTAATGATATAACTACTTTTTATTTGTTTATCAGATGTCAAATAGCTGTACATCAAGAATGCTATGGAGCAAGAAATGTTCAGGACTTCACTTCATGGGTTTGCAAAGGATGTGAAACACCTGAGATTAAGCGGGAGTGTTGCCTTTGTCCTGTAAAAGGCAAGTCTTTTTAGATAGATGAATTTCATTTATAATCAATATTCTGTGGATTTTATGTCATTGTGTTTGTCTAGACTGAAGGGGAGAAAAATAATGTTTACAAAAGTACCTGTTTTTCTATGGTCTTATACAGATTTTTTTCTCAAAGATCTACTCTACTTGTATACAGCTATCCTACATTTGGGTTGACCCAGTCATAACTGCTGGCATTACTAAAGATTGAAATCATGTGATTAATCAGAACATCCCTCACTAACTTATGATTTTGAATCTCACAGATTCTTTGCCTACGACTTATCTTTTTTGGGATACTGGAGCAGTCACATTCTCATCTTGTTTTGGTTCCTTGACCTTGTTATGATTATGTCTGTTTTTTGTCTTTTTTCCACCAGGAAGTCCTTTGATCTCACAGATTCTTTGCCTGAGTTAACGTTTTATGTGATATTTTCACTGAAGCAGTCACATTCTCATCGTGATTTGGTTCCTTGACCTTGGTATGATTATATGTCTGCTTTTTGTCTTTTTTCCACCAGGAGGTGCTTTAAAGCCGACTGATATTGATTCATTGTGGGTTCATGTGACCTGTGCATGGTTTCAACCTGAAGTGTCATTTGCAAGTGATGAAAAGATGGAGCCTGCTCTTGGGATCTTGAGTATTCCGTCAAATTGTTTTGTCAAGGTTAGAAGATCTTGAGTATTCCGTCAAATTGTTTTGTAAAGGGAGAATATCTTGAGTATTCCAAGTAGGAAATATTAAGAAATTTTTGCTTGAGGTTTATTGTTCGCTTTGCGAAAAGGATATTGCAATTTCATGGTCATTTATACCTGGACAGATTCTTTTTCCACTACACCACATCTGTGATATTTTGAAGCACAGCTGGATATATTTTAAATTTATTGGTAAAAGAAGAGAATGGCCAACATATTTGTTAAAAAGGTTTTCTTTTGATTATTGATTTGTCTGAAAATGTGGCACTTCTTGAGTTGGGCTTTTTATTTTATTTTATTTTTATTGTGTTTCGGGGTGATTTCTTTGTCTTTTCTTATTTGTGGCTACATGTATATTTTTCCCATTGGCATGGTTTTGCAGTATTTGGCAGCTTAAATATATATTTTTTTTCTTTTTTCCTAAACAAATGTAATTGAAGTTGATAAGTGCATTGATACAGTATATGCATTAATGTCTGGAACAGCACATCGTTAGGTATAAATCAAATCCAGATTCACCATGTTGACAATAGTTAGTGTGATCAAATGTTAATGATGGTGATTATTGAGCTCGTTGTTAGTACAAGAATATAGCTAATGTATTTTAAATGTGCTTTGTTTCAGATTTGCGTTATTTGTAAGCAAATTCATGGTTCATGCACACAGTGTTGCAAGTGTTCCACTTATTACCATGCAATGTGTGCCTCAAGGGCTGGGTATCGGATGGAGGTAGGTTGCTTACTACTGTTTTTTTATAATAGTCGCCTGAACTTGTTGTTTCTACCTACTGCTAACCACTTGTCTATCTGTAGTTGTCACCTGTTATACACTAAAACTTACGTGGTGCGAAGTATGTTCATGATCATATTCCTCATTCCTGGAAATCATGGACTTTTCATTTTGTGATTTCTTTTTATTTTCCAAACCTATACTTGTGACTATTTATTGGTATATTTTGTTGATCTTCTTGTTGCTTGAATGCCAGTAGGATGAAGTAAATTGATCTACCAATAAAATTAAACCCATTAGCTGCTACTCGGCCCATAGTTGACTCAAATCAGATTTCTGTCTCTCTGCCAATATATGTTGTATTGACTAAGCTGTTTCTATTGCAGTTGCACACCTTAGAGAAAAATGGAAGACAGATCACAAAAATGGTGTCATATTGTGCTTATCACAGGTTTCCCTTAACACTTCTGACCAGTGCTTGTTTTACATGTATGCATGTGCTGTCTGTAATTGTATTCTAATGTTCATTCTTTGGTTGTTGATGCAGGGCACCTAATCCAGACACCTTTCTAGTTATTCAAACTCCTCTTGGTGTCTTTTCTGCCAAAAGCCTTGCTCAAAATAAGAAGAGGGCTGGTTCAAGGCTTATTTCATCTAGCAGAACAAAAATTGAAGAGGTTACTGCAGTAGAATTTACTGAGATTGAGCCATTCTCTGCTGCAAGGTGTCGTGTATTTAAAAGATTGAACAATAACAAGAAGGTATCTTTTATGCCCATATCTGTTTCAGTTTGACTCAGCATGTCTATCTTTCTTCCCATTGATGATACAATAAGTGGATTTCAATGGGTCAATTTTTTTATTGTTGGAAAATCTACTGGGTAGTATAGGTTTGTGGCTAAAGAATGCCTTTTGGTTACACTATCTTTTTTCTCTTGTGAGTGTTTTATGGCTGGTTGGTGTTGATTTGGGAACAGATATTTGGAGAACTTTGTAGGTGCTGCCTGGCTAATTGTCAATCTATCAAATTATTTATATCCGTTTGTCTCCTTGTAAGAAAAAGGGAGTGAACTTTTAAACCTTGTTTTCTTTCTTAGGCACCATCTAAATCAAAGAGATGATTGATGTGTGTTCTCGGATGATGTGCAGAATGCCAACTGTTTGAGCAGATTAGAGAAGACAATTTAAATTATTATAATTTTGTACGCATGACCAATCACTTGGTCTCATTTTCATTAGTGTGCTATACTTTTACTTTCATTTCTGTGCTATATATATATATATTTTTTTTTGTAGAGTTTTCTCTGTTTCACTAAGTAGAGACTTCTTCTCAGTAAACTTTTTCCCCCGTGTTCTGTTTGGTAGAGAGCAGAGGAAGAAGCCACTGCCCACAAAGTGAGGGGAGCCTGTCATCACTCTTTAGCCACCATACAAAGTTTGAACACATTCAGGGTAACTTTCTGTTCCATTTTCCCCCTTTAGTTTGATATCTGAAGGGAAATTAATGTGGTAGTTTACTGCTTCTTTTCTTTCCCTTCAACAGATAGTGGAGGAGCCTAAAAGTTTTTCTTCTTTCCGTGAACGCCTTTACCACTTGCAGGCAAATATAATTTCTTCCATTTTATCCTAGTAAAAATTATTAACTCATTGACTGTCTCTCTAACTAGTTTTGGGTTTGCATATTCGGCTCCAGAGAACTGAACATGACCGAGTTTGCTTTGGTAGATCCGGAATACATGGCTGGGGCCTCTTTGCACGTCGAAATATTCAAGAAGGAGAAATGGTATGTGAACTAGAAGAATTCAAAAGTATATGTTTTATGAAATCATGTCTTTCATTTATGTATTGCGTGTTAGTTTCTCATGGTTGAGAAATTTCTCTATGATCAATTTGCCTTGGTCCTCATAGACATGGCATGTTTATGAAATTCCAATGGACACTATTTTTTTCCATTGCGCTTTGGTAGCATTGGGAGGTACATTTGGTTTGAAAATGTGGCCACTGCAGAAAGGTGCTAGGTATCACTACAATCATGTTCAAAAGGATAAAAACTGAAAGCTAAAAAACTCTTTTGTGAATGAAAATGGGAAACCCTGATGATTGCGGATATATGATGTTACATCAACTATACAGGAAATGTTGTGTGAAAATTGGAAAGCAACATTTGTATGTTAGCAGTTTTCCATTATTATGATACTCTTTAAAGAAATTAAAAATTGTTCGCTTTCTTTCAGGTTCTTGAGTATCGTGGTGAACAGGTGAGACGCAGTATTGCAGATCTCAGAGAGGTGTGCTACCGATCAGAAGGAAAGGACTGCTATGTGAGTTAATTTACCTTTGTTTTTATGATCTCCATACTCTGTTCATTAACATGATAATCTATGGTGTTAAGATAATAAACACTTGATTTGGGCAATGATGCCGCTCTGATTATAAAAATTGTCCAAAGTGCTGCGGTAAGGACCTGGTTTTATGTATGAATTTTTCCCCCTTCTTTTGGGCTTCTCCACTTCCCCCATTGGCGTCCTTGTGAAAACATAACTGGGAAAAAGCTAAATGTTCCTCCTATCCAGAAAAAAAAGTAACTCCATTGCCATTTTTTGTTTTTGTTTATTTGTTTTTGTTTGTTTGTTTTGTTTTGTTTTTTTTTTTTTTTTCTGGGTTTTCTTTCCTCTCTTCCCCCATTTTTTCCTTTTCTTGCTTTTGCTAATACGTTGAGATTTTATGTTTCAGCTTTTCAAGATCAGTGAGGAGGTAGTGGTAGATGCCACCGATAAAGGAAATATTGCACGCTTAATAAATCATTCGGTAAGCTATGGATATACAAGTCCTATAATTCAGAGTTCTACTCCCACTTCAATGTTTATGTTCAATAGACCTTAAATAATTCATCTCTGTTACCCATGGATTGATAGTGTATGCCCAACTGCTACGCGAGGATAATGAGCGTGGGTGATGAAGAAAGTCGAATTGTCCTCGTTGCTAAGACTAATGTTTCTGCTGGTGACGAGCTAACGTATCTCTCTCTCTCTCTCACTCTCTCTCACTCTCAGTTTTAGGAACTTAAACTCTGTTAACACATCGTATATTGTTTCGTATTGGACAGGTATGATTACTTATTTGATCCCGATGAACCAGATGAATTCAAAGTCCCCTGTTTATGTAAAGCACCAAACTGCAGAAAATTCATGAATTAGGATTACACACAAGAATGAGACAGCAAAAGTTATTGTTTCTCCACAAGGAGCACTAACCCAAGTCCCTTTCCCCCTGGGATGTCACAATTCTAATAGCCAAAGTTTGTAGTTTTTTTTTCCCCTCAGAAAGGAAAGTGTGATTCTTTTTTCATTGTCTTAGGTTTTGAAATTGAAACATTTTCGTGCTTAATAAAAGTAATAGATTTGACGGCCGTTTGGCTACCTGCATTTGTGTAAATTTGTTGACACGGTGACACCCATTCAGATAATTAAAAGCTTTACCCCTTTTTTCATCAATCACATCCTATGTTCCAAACCTAACCGACTTGTAAGACAAGGGGGTCCAAATATTAATAAATCACTAATTAATTACGTACTTGGTTATTATGGGATCTTAACATTCAACTCCACTCTTTTTAAGAGGCCAAGGTCAATTTCGGAGGAACGAATTAATAATATCAATTGCTTCAATTTTATGGGTAAAATTCATTCTTAAAAATAGGTTTATAAGAAAGATTTTCAAAGATTAATAATGATTAACTAATTCCATAATTGAATGTGGCATCCTATCCTAGCATTCTCACTGTCATTCTATTTATAGAGGTGCTCAACACTTCTTCAGTTTCTCAAATTACAAATTATTCTCAAATTGTAAATTGTAATTTGCAATTTGAGAAGCATGTAATAATTTACATGTGAAATGGGGGCCATCCACCACTTTTTTTTTTCTGTCATTTTGTTTTTCCTTTTTTTTTTTTTTTTTGTTTTTATCTTTTTACTTTTGTTTTGTTTTGTTTTATATATTTATATAAAACACATATGTAGTTAAATACATTATAAACTCATTTTGTCGCTAATCTAAACATGATGAATGTTTTCCAAGTTCGATTTCAATCTAGCTGTCACGCTCTTTTGGGTTTCTGAGTCTTGAAATTCAGATTTCATATTCATTTTCCTGTTTAGCATCCGAAACAATATTTTACCTAAAAAAGAAATAAAAATTATAATAAAAATATATAAAACATAAATTTAATTATTATTTGACAAATGTGATAAATTAAGTGGATTAATGAAATTACAATTGTAAAATGATTAATTTTCCTTTGAATAAATGTACACTTTTTAGTGTTCATCACACCCACAATCAGCTTATTACTAGTTGCTATTAATTTAAACGAAAACTTAAAAGAAAAATTCTTATCCAAGTTAGTAATTATTTTATTTCTTTCTAAATTATAAAATAAGCAAATTCTCATATACTTTTTACCATTCTTCCATACACACATAAGACAAAGTACCAAACAATTCATTGTACCCACAATAGTCACAGTTTTATCCTAAAATTATTTTAAAGTTCACACATTTTTGGCAATTGGAGTTTATTTTTAAATACAAAAATAGTTTTTTTTTGTGTGGATAGTACATCTTCAATCATTGTAACGAGCTTTGGGCCAGTGACTCCCAAACTAGGTTGCTTTAGGGCACTAAGTGTTAAGACGTCCCTACAGACTTAATAGCTCGGATCTCAGATGTCAAAAAAATATTTGATTATCTTAAACTTTCTCTTTAACCTATGTAACGAGCTTTTGACCAGTGACTTCCAGACCAGTTGGCCTTAGGGCACTAAGTGTTAAAACATCCTCACGGACTTAATTACTTGAGTTAGAGAGATTACGAAATTGAACTTATTCACACTTTTTTACAAACTCAAGCTCTATTGTTTTACGCGAAAAATCACTGCTTACTGAGACAAGATGTCCGGTTACTAAGTAAAAGCTTAATTATTTTTATTATCATATTATTTTTTTCAAACTAACTCAAGCTTTATCATTTTACGTGAACAATCACTGCTTGCTGAGGCAAGATGTCCTGTTACTAAGTAAGAGCTTGATTAGTTTTTTTGAATTAAAGAACAAAAATTCCCCTGCCTTTAGGTGCTACCTCCAACAAACTAGAGAACTGAATATTATAAAATTTTCACTTACAACCAATGATCATATGTTACCGTGTATGTTAATAATACCTGTCAAATGAGCATATGGAAATCAAACTTAATCATTATTATGGAGAATTTATAAATTTGAATGATTCAAAAAGAAAAAAACAAAAATAACTTGTTACGAAACACATTTAGATGCGTCTCAGGAGCGAAAGCTCCTTACACTGCCATATTCGAATAGCAATTCTACTTGATTAGTCAAAAAATTATTGTTGGTTTGTGTGTAGTTTTTTTTGAATAAAAACACAAAAGAAAATCAACAAAAAAAATAATTTTTTTACACACAAAATAAAAACAACATAATTTTTTTTTACATAAAACAACATAAAAATAAAAATATTTTTTTAGAGAAACAAAAACACAACAATGAAATACAAAAACAAAAATTATCTAGTCAATTATCCTCTTCCCCAATCAAATTAGTACATTATCCCCAATGTATGAATAAGAAGAAGTAGGGTTTAAAAGACATCACCTGGTCAGTGTGGAAAAGATAATTGAATCAACAAAGCTACTATTTAACAAAAAAGTTACAGATTGAGATTCAAGTCCACTATATGCTTCTTGCCACAATCGTTATCTGACCAGTCTAACTTGGAAAGAATTGAGTCGATTCTTTGTTCATAAACTAATAGTTGGCCGATTAATTCATCAGCGTTTCCTGTAGCAAGAACAATATATTTTGCTAGTTTCGAAATAAACCCAAGTCTTTTAGCATCCTCAAAAAATACTAAAAGAAAATAAAAAAAATGATCTACATTAAGTAGTCTAATGGGTTTTCGGTGAATGTTCAAATTTGCCCATGACGCAACTGTGAATATTTCTTCCAAAGTGCCTAGCCCACCTGGTAAAGCAATAAAAGCGTCAATATGATTGATCATTTCAGTAAGTCTTTTAGACATACATGAGACAATGTATTCTCCTCCATTTGCGATGAAATTTATGTCTACCAAGAATTAGAGAACTTGCTAAGAAAATACGCAAAGGTATTTGCTTGGTCCTATGAAGACATGCCGGGAGTGGACAGAAGCATAGCACAACATGTGATACTAGCATACCCGAACACAAGACCTGTAAAGTAGAAGCTTCACAGAATGAGGCCAGAATGGGCAGAAATGATCATAGAAGAGGTGCAGAAACAGATAGAAGTGGGGTTCCTAGAAGTAGTCAAATAACCATAGTGGTTAGCCAATATCGTACCAGTTCCAAAGAAGGATGGAAGGGTGAGATGTTGGGTTTCTAAGATTTCCCAAGATCATTTAAGCAATGAAACATGTGAATACTCAAAGAAGAATTTACGGAATAATACTCAATTTGATCGGATGTTGGATGCGTCAAATACAAAACTTTGCTCCTTGACGTTTCTGCCAAGCTCCTCATTTGGGGATGAAATCCAAGCTCCAAGCTCTGTTGTTGATTCCAAGCACAAGGATTGGTTTCCCTATCACCTTATATGATTATTTGAATGTGCTAGCAACTAGAAAATTTTGCAACAAAATTTTCTTCTTCTTCCTCCTTGTTTCGGCCAAGCCAAGTTTTGGAGAGAAAATGGAGAGTTGGGCGTGAATGGGAGAAAAGAGAGGAAGTGTGAGTAAGTTATGTATGATTTTCAAAAAATCAAATGATATACCAAACATTTGGTAATTGTCATTCACATCTAATCACACTTGTGTGTTTTACAAGTCTTCACTAACTTCCATCACAATAAAGTGAACAAAGTGACAAGTGATGTGTGACTTGTGATGTGACATGTGGGCTCCACTTGATTCAAAATCCGAGTTGGCCCGCAACACATCTCGGGCTCGGGTTCGTTAATTCCGAATTAATGAATTTTCCGTTGCGACGTAATTAAATCAAATTTAATTAAATAATTATGCCTAGCAAAATTACTATTCACGTCGCTCGCGAATTAATTCTAAATTAATTCGTTTGCCCGAATTAAAATCCAATTTTAATTCCGTGTCGAAATCTAATTTCGTTTAATATATCGAATATATTATTTTATCGATTAATTCCAAATTAATCGTTCTCTCTCTTCAAATAGTATTTTATCCCAGATAAAATCTCTCCGTAATTAATCCTAGATTAATTATGTTCGAATCATACGTCATCGGTGAATCTTCGGGAAGCGACCCATGAGATCCCTTGATATGTTGGCAGTAAATTTGGTTCTTCGGACTATCCGAACACGTGAGTACCTCGTACTACGTTTTTACCGATTTACCAGACATGGTTGGCTTCTGGCAATGCACCGTGCCTACCCAATTCTCCAGAAATATTCTTAAAGGAATATATAATCTATGTCAGGCGTAGTATACATAGTATTACGTATTGCGATCTAGTATCGGATGTCACATGCAAGGCCTGGGGCTGGAATAGTGTTTGCCCCGTACGAAGCATATATCGGATCACAAACAACTAGTCTCTTTAATCAGATAATCATGACCTTGTCATATTATCCCGATGGTTGCAACCAATTAGAGTACCAGTTCTGTATCCCTAAGTGATCATTATCTCCATATGACTGAAGTGATACTTCCCTCTTGACATCACACCCAATACACTACGATTCTCAATAAACCCAGAAGAGGCGTACACAGAACCTGTTAAAATCCTGGACGACCAAAACCAAAGTGTATTGATTGTTGCAAGTACTAGCGATGCAAGTCTCAGGTTAAGACCAAATACACCTACCCTGATGCGGATTCCCATAGACACATAGTCATACTACCAATGAGATTACGCGGGGTCTATCCAGAGCGAAGCTGTTTCCGTACCATCGGTAAACACAACCTCCTATCACACTTGCATAAGTATCCAATACTTAAATATATGAGAACTATGCCGTTACGCTTCCATAACACGCACAAGTGCAATACTAGTCTATTCCTTATTATCGATGTCCAGTCTCGATAATACTACGACTAGGGATATTTAATGATTAAACCTTTATGGATTGCTATTGTCTCATATCTAATAATCCGGAACTAATCATAAGGACTTTTATCATTTATATATTTAAGTAATCAAATTACAAAATGATAAAATGCAATTTCATTGTCACATAGTTAATTTGTACAAAAACCACAATGTCTTTTACAAATAGTGAAGCTATGGGTCATAATTGTCCAACAATCTCCCACTTGGCCTATAACCAGTCACTCAAGCATCTAACACCTGAACTATGTACTTGTCGCTCAAACATTTGCTGAGGAATAGTTTTCGTCAGCGGATCTGCAATGTTGTCCTCTGATGCGACCTTCTCGATTCTCACATCGCCACGATGTATGATCTCACGAATCAGATGGAAACATCGAAGAACATGCTTGGATCGTTGATGAGACCACAGTTCCTTAGCCTGCGCTATAGCCCCGTTATTGTCATAATACAATGGAACGGGCTCAGCTGCTAACAGAACTACTCTTAATCCAATTAGGAATTTACGGATCCAAACTATCTATTTTGCTGCTTCAGCTACAGCAATATACTCCGCTTCTGTTGTTGAATCGGCAACAGTCTCTTGCTTGGAAGATTTCCAGCTTACTGCTCCGTTATTCAAATAAAATATGTACCCGGATTGCGACTTGCAGTCGTCTTTATCGGTTTGGAAACTTGCATCGGTAAGCCCAGTTACCTCAAGTTCTCCATCTCCATAGATTAAGAAGGCATCCTTAGTTCGTCTAAGATACTTAAGGATATTCTTGACCGCCATCCAGTGGCCATCACCTGGATCGGCCTGATAGCAACTACACATGCTCAAAGCATACGAGACATCAGGTCGCGTACATATCATGGCATACATGATCGATCCGACTGCCGAGGCGAACGATATCCGACTCATGTTGTCTCTCTCATCTTGAGTTTTAGGACACATGTCCTTAGATAGAGTGACGCCATGCGACACTGGCAACAGTCCCCTCTTGGACTGATCCATGTTGAATCTCTTCAACACTTTGTCAATGTACGTGCTCTGGAAGAGTCCAAGCGGCTTTCTAGATCTATCTCGGTAGATCTTTATTCTTAGAATAAAGGCTGCTTCTCCCAGATCCTTCATGGAGAAGTTTAATGAAAGCCAATCTTTCACCGATGTTAACATGGGAATGTCATTGCCAATAAGCAATACATCATCAACATAAAGGACTATGAATGTCAGTGCGCTCCCACTAACCTTCTTATATACATAAGGATCATCCTCGTTTTGAACGAAATCATATTCTTTTATGATCTCATCAAAACGTTGGTTCCAAGAATGCGATGCTTGCTTCAATCCATAAATGGATCGATTTAACTTACAAACCTTGTTTGCAAGTCTTGGTACGACAAAATCGTCAGGCTGTTGCATATAAACATCCTCCAAAAGGTTTCCGTTAAGGAAAGCAGTTTTGACGTCCATCTGCCATATCTCGTAATCGAAATATGCAGCAATATCAAGCATTATCCGAATGGATTTAATCATGGCAACGGGTGAAAAAGTTTCGTCGTAATCGACACCATGCCCTTTCGCTACAAGCCTAGCTTTGTACGTTTGTACGTTGCCATCCATGTCAGTCTTCTTCTTGAAGACCCATTTGCAACCAATAGGCTTTACGCCTTCTGGTGCATCAACCAATGTCCAAACTTGGTTGGTGTACATGGAATCCATTTCGGAATTCATGGCATCTTGCCATAAACCAGAGTCGATACCTTGTATCGCTTCCTCATACGTAGCCGGCTCGTCTTCCTCAATAAGATTAATATCCACATGAGGTGAGATCAGAAACCCATACCTCTCAGGTTGTTTTCTGACTCTCTCCGACCTATGCAGTTCTTGTGTATTCGAAGATTTTGGTACAGTCTCATCCCTGATGGACTGTTCATGTTCCGTTAAGGATTCTGTGCCAGGAACAGTATCACTCCGATTTTCATTGAGTTCTTCTTTCCTCCTGCTTATCACTGCATTTAGGAATTCCTTCTCAAGGAAAACCGCATGTAGAGTAACAAA
>SKCR01001666.1:0-27727 GCA_019454045.1 Zanthoxylum bungeanum | reverse complement strand
TTGCTTGCGAAGGTTTTGGGCCAATGTTGATTTTGAAACGGAAATCCAACGAACAAACCCGAAGCTAAACGAGCGAATCAAATCCAACAAAATGTCAATTTTTAATTCTTCCCTTCCGACGTCCATTTCTCGTGACTTCCATGACATAAAAGGTAGTGCCTCCATACGAGGCTCATCATCGGGACTTACATGCAAAAATACAGTGCCTACACATATGTTGCATGAGATTTGGTTGTACTATT
This sequence comes from Zanthoxylum bungeanum, assembly GCA_019454045.1. Classification (NCBI taxonomy): domain Eukaryota; kingdom Viridiplantae; phylum Streptophyta; class Magnoliopsida; order Sapindales; family Rutaceae; genus Zanthoxylum; species Zanthoxylum bungeanum. The sequence continues at coordinate 27,485 of SKCR01001666.1, read as the reverse complement.
GCATAAATCCTTTCATTACAAGTGGCATAAGTAAGAGACCATTCCGAACCCAACGGTTTGAGGTCTTCCCTTGCGAGGGGTGATGCGGCCTTAAAAATCATTTCCTGGTTCACACCAGGTGCACTCTCCATTTTTTTTATTTCTCCGGTTTAGTTCCCCCGCGGGCTATTCTATACTCCCAATCGGGCCGCGAGCCCAGAACATCGTCGCCGATTTGTGTGTCCTACAACTCCACGTTTTGCTTGAGGAAACATTCATGTATGTGTTTATGTCATTTTAGATGCCACTTTGGTAATCTCGTTCGAACTCATTCTCAAATGGCACACGAACGTATGCATTCTACCTCACTCCGTTCGAATGCGTTTACAAATGCTACTCGAACGCATGCATTCAGCCTTACCCCGTTCGAACGTGTTTCCGAACGCTACTCGAACGCATGCATTTTGTCTTGTCATGCATCATATCCCATCCCGTTCGAACGCATTTCCGAACGTTACTCGAACGCGCATGCATTCTGTTTTACCATGCATAAGACCTTATCCCGTTCAAACGTGTTTTCAAACACTATACGAACGTGAACATTCTGTTTACTGTTCGAATGTGTTTTCGAACGCTGGATGAACGCACATATAGTAAATAGACCTCATTTCATCATATTTCATGCATGTTTGCTTCTTTGGTCATTTCATTTGCATTACGTATCTAATTATCCGCTTTTATTATTAATGCTTTTATAGTTGTTATTAGTTACGTTATTCCGCTTCATTGTTTAATATGTCCATGGAATTATACGTTTGTCTTACTTTTTATTTATTTACGTTTATGGGTGTGCAATGTGTGTTGATTACATTATCTTGCATGTGTTGTATAAGACTTGATTATACTATTGCATAATTTTTTTTATTACAATTGGCCTAATTAAGGGACCATTCCGAACCCAACGGTTTGAGGTCTTCCCTTGCGAGGGGTGAGTGCGGCCTTAAATCATTTTCCTGTTCACACTAGGTGGCGACTCCATTTTATTTCTCTGGTTTAGTCCCCCGTGGGATACTCTGTACTCCCGACCGGGCTGCGAGCCCGGACAACATCGCCCACCTCTGTGGCCGTGTCTACAGTGTGGCTACGAAATCTCATTAAAGAAATGTTAGTTGTTGACTCCATTCCTAGACCTATAAGGTTATATTGTGATAATCGTTCAGCTGTATTATTTACAAAAAATAATAAGAATATCACTGGGTCAAAGCATATGGAGGTCAAATACTTGACAATTAAGGAGCTAGTTAAGAAATGTGACATTATTGTAGAGCATATCGGTACAGATGATATGATTGCCGATCCTTTGACCAAAGATCTTAGACCCATTGTTTTTGTAAAGCATGTTGCTTATATGGGCTTGGTAAAGTCTTTTGATACCTTAGGTTAGTGGGAGGCATCATTGCTCTATGTTATTTTGTTTGTACATTCGTACAAGTATTTTCTATATTTTGCAATAATTATCTATAAAGGTGCATCTTCATTGGAAGATATTAAAGTTTATTGTTTGATATATCATTGTGTGAAGTTTTATAATGGGTGTCAATCATAAGCATTGGCTTGGGGCATAAAGTTATAAAGCCTTGTTGGCATGTCTTGTGACACATAAAGTTTATCTCGAGATAATAAAGTAATAAAATACATACATGCTTATTATTTAAGTCTTGATTTCTCATGCGGCCTCGGCAGCATAAGGTAGAAAAATTGGTGACCGATAAGAGAAAATAACACATGAATTTTACATCATAAAGTGAGTGTTATTGAATCTTACTGCTCTATCACATCTTGTTCATGTTGATAAGTTTGTTTGATATACGTGACCATGGAAGGGACTATGTTGTATTATAATGTAGGTACCGCAATGATTCTATATCTATGATCTTATTGGATGGAATGGTTTACTAGAGTTATTTCTAAACCAATTTTGGATCCATAAAGTATTCTTAGCATTAAAACATCCCAATTGATATTGTCCAAGTGGGAGAATGTTAGAATATTTTATTCTAATTATGGGCTTCTATTAATTGTGATACAGGTTTTAATAAAGCGCTAAGATAATTGGTTTTGTAAAAGAAAATGTGAAGCCCAATTGTCTGATCTAATAAAATGGGCCGTACTCTATATTATTTTATGTGTGGATATTACAGCAGGCTCTGGATTTGTTATGGGCTTTTGATGGGTGAGCCCATTACACTCCATAAATTAGTGAGCTAAGGTCTCACCCGCACTCTCCAGTATAGCTTACTCAATAAGCTTCCTTTAATTATTAAGCTTTATGTCTCTCTCATGAATAATGATTATGATAAGCTTTGATTAAGCTTAATAATTGAGATAATAGTGGAGCATTAGGATAAGCTTCATCATTATCTCATTTAAGCTTTTATATATATATGAATATATATATATATATATATAATATTTGTGTGTGTGTGTTGTGAAAAGCTTATAAAGATCATGCATGTGAAGTTCTATAGGCTGGCTTCTGTTGGGTCTCTAAGATCAATCCCAAGATCATTTAAGCATAAAAGATGTGTGAATACGCAAAGAAGTAGCAGAAATACTTACATTGAACGGATTGGATGTAGGTGGAAAGTTCAAAACTTTTTGCTCTTTTGAAGTGCTCCAAGCTCCTCTTTTGATTTGTATGTTGAGCTACAAGCTTGATGTTTGATTCCAAACTCAATGGGAAAGGTTTCCCAATCACCTTTGTAAGATTCTTTAAGTACTAGCTAAGGAAGAATATGTACCCAGATTGTGACTTATAGTCGTCTTTATCGGTTTGGAAACTTGCGTCGGTAAACCCAGTTACCTCAAGTTCTCCATCTCCATAGATTAAGAATGCATCCCTAGTTCGTCTAAGATACTTAAGGATATTCTTAACCGTAACCCAGTGACTATCAGCTGGATCGGCCTGATAGCGGCTACACATGCTCAAAGCATAGAAGACATCAGGTCGCGTACATATCATGGCATACATGATCGATCCGACTACCAAAATGAACGAGATCTGACTCATGTTGTCTCTCTCATCTTGAGTTTTAGGACACATGTCTTTAGATAGAGTGACACCATGTGACATTGGCAACAGTCCCCTTTTAGATTTTTCCATGTTGAATCTCTTCAACACTTTGGCAATGTACGTGCTCTGGGAGAGTCCAAGCAGCTTTCTAGATCTATCCCTGTAGATCTTTATTCCTAGAATAAAGGCTACCTCTCCCAGATCTTTCATGGAGAATTTTAATGAAAACCAAACTTTTACCGATTGTAGCATAGGAATGTCTTTGCCAATAAGTAATACGTCATCAACGTAAAGGACAATGAATGTCAGTCCGCTCCCACTAACCTTCTTATATACAAAAGGATCATCCTCATTTTGAATGAAATCATATTCTTTTATGATCTCATCAAAACGTTGGTTCCAACAACGCGATGCTTGCTTCAATCCATAAATGGATCGATTTAACTTGCAAAACTTGTTCACATGTTTTGGTACGAGAAAACCATCAGGCTTTTGCATATAAACATCCTCCAAAAGGTTTCCGTTAAGGAAAATGGTTTTGACGTCCATCTGCCATATTTCGTAATCAAAATATGCAGCAATAGCAAGCATTATCCGAATGGATTTAATCATGGCAATCGGTGAAAAAGTTTCGTCGTACTCGACACCATGTCGTTGACAATACCCTTTCGCTACAAGCTTAGCTTTGTATGTTTGTATGTTGCCATCCATGTCGGTCTTCTTATTGAGGACCCATTTGTAACTAATAGGCTTTACATCTTCTGGTGCATCAACCAGTGTCTAAACTTGGTTGGTGTACATGGAATATATTTCGTATTTCATGGCATCTTGCCATAAATCGGAGTCGATACCTTGTATCGCTTCCTCACACGTAGCTGGTTCATCTCTCTCAATAAGATTAATATCCACATGAGGTGAGATCAGAAACCCATACCTCTCATGTTGTTTTCTGACTCTCTCTGACCTATCTGGTCCTTATGTATTCGAAGATTGTGGTACAGTCTCATCCCTGATGAACTGTTCATCGCCCGTTAAGGAATCGGTGCCAGGAACAGTATCACTCCAATTTTCATCGAGTTCTACTTTCCTCCCACTAACCACTGTATTTAGGAATTCATTCTCAAGGAAAACCGCATGTAGAGCAACAAATACTTTGTTCTCTTGTGGGTTGTAAAAGTAATATCCTTTGGTTTCCCTAGGATAACCTACAAATAGACACTTATCCGATTTGGGTTCTAGTTTGGTACTCCTCCTGGAACACCTAAATTAAATGGTGTGACTCATCATCGACCTTACCATGTCCAACAAAGTTCGGTTTCTCCATTCAGACACACCATTTAATTTAGGTGTTCCAGGAGGAGTCCACTGTGAAAGAATACTATACTCTTTCAAGTAATCGAGAAACTCATTGCTCAAGTTTCCGTCACCACAGTCCGACCGTAATGTTTTAATACTTTTACCGGTCTGTTTTTCTACTTCGTGTCGAAACTCTTTGAATTTCTCAAAGGTTCCGACTTGTGTCTCATAAGATACACATAACCATAACGCGATGCATCATCCGTAAAGGTTACAAGTTTCATATACACCTCTAGCTTGGCTAGACATGGGCCCACATATGTCACTATGAATGAGGGCTAACAGTTCGGTGGCACGTGCATATTTACCGCTAAAAGATATTTTAGGCATTTTGCCTAATAAATAAGATTCGCAGACGTCATATGAATTTGGATCAAATCCGTCCAAGTACCCACTCTTCGAAAGTGTGGATATGCGAGTCTTGTTAATGTGTCTCAGACGATAATGCCATATATAATTTTCATCTTTGTTACTTAGTTTAAGCCTTTTGTTTGTTACATTATATGTTTGAGATTGATTTATATTCAAAATATAAAGACCATTATTCACATCAGCACTGCATATCTCCATATCATTTTTATACATAAAACACCCAGTGTTTCTAAAAACAAAAGTATACCCACATTGGACTAATAAAGATACATATATAATATTCCTAGTCAAACTAGGTACATAATAACAATCTAATAAGTTTAGTACATGCCTCGAGGGCAGTTCCAAAATATAAGTCCCTACAGCCAAAACAGTGACCCTGGTCCCGTTTCCAACTCGTAGATCAATCAAGGCGCACATGATTTCCTTCATGTGCGCCTTGTACTCACGACAGTCACGCTTCCAGTGACTGTTGGATAATATGACCCATAGCGTCACTATTTGTACAGATCATGGTGTTGTTGTACAAATTAACTATGTAACAAGGAAATTGCACTCTCATCATTTGTGATTAGATCACCATAGATATATAAATGAAGAGAGGTCTCTATGATTAGTTCCTGGATTGAGAATGATATGAGACAGTATCAGTCCACGGTATCATTCCACGAAGGATTAATCATTAAATATCCCTAGCCGGAGTATTATCGAGATAGGACATCGATAATGCGGAATAGGCTAGTATTGCACTTGTGCACGTTGTGAGGGCACAACGACATAGTTCTCATATATATAAGTATTGGATACTTATGCAAGTGCGATAGGAGGTTGTGTTTCACCGATGGTACGGGAAACAGCTTCGCTCTGGATAGACCCTTCGAAATCCCATTGGTATTATGACTATGTGTCTATGGGAGGCCGAAATCAAGGTAGGTGTGTATAGTCTTAACCTGAGACTTACATCGCTAATACTTACGATAATCGATAGACTTTGGTCTTGGTGGTACAGGGCTTTAACCGATTCTGCGTACACCACTTCGGGGTTTATCAGAGAGTCGTAGTGTATTGGGTGTGATGTCAAGACGGAAGTATCACTTCAATCATAGTGGAGATGATGTCACGCAGGATACGGTATTAGTGCTCTTAAGTGTTGCGCAACCATCGGGATGTTATGACTAGGTTATGCATATTCGATTATAGAGACTAGTTACCAGACATCCGACATGTGCTTCGGACGGGGCAGACACTTATCCAGCCCCAGCCCTAGCACGTGACTATCCGATACTGGGCCGATATGCACAATACTACGGTATACTACGCTTGATACAGATCTATATATTCCTGTAAGAATATTTCTGGAGAATGGGTAGGCATGGCGCTTTGCTAGAAGCCAACCTTGTCTTGTAAATCGGTATAAACGTAGTACGAGGTACTTACGTGTTCGGATAGTCCGACGACCGTATTTACTGCCAACATATCCGGAGATCTCATGGGTCGGTTCCTGAAGATTCACCGATGACGTATGACTCGCACTTTAATTAATCTGGGATTAATTCGATGAGAGAGAAAATTAATCTGGGATTAATTACGGAGATATTTTATCTCGGATAAAATATCGTTAAAGAGAGAGAACGATTAATTTGGAATTAATCGATAAATTAATATATTCGATATATTATACGAAATTAGATTTTGACGCGGAATTGAAATTAGATTTTAATTCGGGCGAACGAATTAATTTAGAATTAATTCGTTAAGCGATGTGAATAGTGATTTCGCTAGGCGTGATCATTTAATTACGACGCAACGGAAAATTCGTTATTTGGAATTAGCGAACCCGAGCCCGGGATTGTTTGCGAGCGCATTCGCATTTCGAATTCGAGTGCGGCACGCAAGTCAAATCAAGCGTCAAATCGCAAGTCACATCAAGCGTCAAATCACATGTCACTTTGAGTGATGTGACATTTGAGTGATTGATGTGAGTTGATGTGAGATGAAAGGAAGCATTAAATGCTTTGCTTTTTGAAATTGAAAATGGTAAATGACTTATTTAATTTTGGAAAATATAAATAAACCTTTTACATTTTTTCTTTTTCTAATTCATTATCTCTCTCTCTTTTTACGGTTTCTTGTGAAAACCATTTTCCCTCTCTTTTCTTCTTCTTCTCCTTCACGGTTTGGAACCGTTTCATCTTCTCAAAATTTCTGGTTTGACCGAATAAAAGGGAAGCAAGGAAGAAGACTTAGTGCTAGCACACCATGAGTGATACAAAGGTGATAGGGAAGTGAGTTCGTGAGCTTGGAAGCTTGAAGCTTGAAGCTTCAATGGTGTCTCCCATGGCCGAACCAGTCACCACCGTGCAGCCCCATGTTGACCACCACACGCGCAGCTCACTGCCGAGCAAGGGAGAGCAGTTCGCACTTCATCTTCGCCGCATCCAACCGATCCATGTGAGTCTTTTCCGCACCTCATTTGGTTGTATTCAACTCGTTTTTATGCATGATTTATGATCCTTGGGACTTGATTGAAACTCTACAGTGACCCCGTTTGCCACACTGTAGGCATACATCTTGGGATTTGTCCTTTGCCTTCCCAGAAGACTTTGACGATTTGGCCTTGCCCTTCTTATTCTTCTTCTTCTTTACACCTCAAGTAGCCTTCGGCCAAGCCTTGGGAGACTGAGATGTTGAAGCGAAGTGCGCCTCGCGCTTTTTGCCCTTCAAATAGCTCTTTTTCTACTTCACACAGCATTGCCATCAGCTCTCCAAGAGTATGGTCTTGGTTCATCATATTTTAGTTCATGATGAACTTGCTCCAACTGTCAGGAAGAGACTACAAGATCAAATCTATAGAAGTCTCAGCCTCAAAGGTTATGCCTAGCTGACCCACCTTTTCAATGTCAGCAATCATATGCGACACAAGGTGCTCGACAGATGTACCCTCTGACATTCAAGAGCGAAAGAGCTTCTTCTTAAATTTATACCTTTGCGATCTAAGGTTAGATCGATGAAGGTCCTTCAATTTTGCCATCATAGTATAGAGATCCAATCCCTTGTTTTGGCGACGAAATTGAAGGGGTCATCGCAGCGAGCATGACGAATTGAGCAGTTGAGTTGTCATCGCGATGAGTCTTCCAAAGCTCAAGATCAAGCGGCCCCTCATTTTCGGACTTAGGCCCGAGAGGTCTCTCTATCGTGTATAGCATCCTCTCAACCCCTAGGACAATCCTGAGGTTCATATCCCAGTCAGGAAAGTTTGCACCATTAAAGACATTTTCACCCATGATAATGTCTGTAACCCCGATCTTTCCAGTCATCTTAATTGCAATAGTCTAACTATTCAATTAACGATTTTTGGGTACAGTCCCACTGTTACAAGAAAAATAATAGAATATTAGTCCAACTAATAAATATTTAAAATGAAGAAATAATTTGAAAGCGCATGTTGGCAAGTATTTGAATGAAATTGCAAATTCAATAATGGCCTCCCACTATTTTTCGGCGAGCCTCTAACCCTCTGTTGAGTACTCGAGAAACCTAGTTTCCTAGTGGGATAGGATCCCGTTAAATAACACACAACCTTGACTTTGGCCAACAAGCTGTATGATATTTAACTAGGTAGATCTCTAAGATCAATTGGATCTCATCCAATTCCTAGATCCGGTAGGTGGACCTCCAAGTCCGAAACATATATACAATATATATGCCAATATATCCAATATATTTTCCTAACATTTTCCTCTGAATCAACTAAGCCTTGGCTTTAGCTCAACAAGCTTAATGATTCCAGTTAAGCGGGACCTATTGACTTTGGAAAACTTCGTAATCCATGTCGATGAACAAGAAGTGATCTTCACTTTGGCCAACAAATCACAACTTGCCCAAGACATGCGATATGGAACAAAGCCTTCATGATTCAAACACATCCGCGATGGACAAAGTTCTTGAATTTGGCCAATGAACCAATGCCAATCTTGGATCTTGAGAATGAATCACTCAATGGAAGGAAAACACTTAATATTTTGTTGAGGGTTTTGCGCGTAATTGGCAACCAATTAATTATCTTTGATTAGGTCTCATCATACACCCTTAAGCATGCATTCTGAAAGCATAATAAGGCGCGATAAATAAATTAATAATGATATGCGGATGGATATCTCACAAATTATTCATAGAACAAATCACTCCATTTCCTCTCCCCGGCTAGCACTATTCTAACTTCTACCCAATTACATAATACAACAAAGAAACCTCATTACATTGAGGGGAATTAGTGAGAAGAGAATTACAAAGATTCGAGAGATAAAGGCTGGACACGCAGGTCCAATTTAATAAATTCTAAATTTATTACAACAATTTCCAAAATTTCCCTCACCCATCTAATATCCATCCGATATACATTATTCATATAATACATCCATGTATTCACACAAAGCATGTTATTCAATCAATCTAATCCAATTAATTAATCTTTGAATTAAGTGATCATCCAATGTTCAAACAACAATTTGATTTGCACGAGTCCAACTCGTTTTAAGAATAAGTACTCAAAGTGCGTATTCTTTAATTATATCGAACTACAATTTTAAATCCAATTTAATTTGTATTCAATACTAATTCTTATTTAATTCCAAATTAAATAATTACACTTTTAACGTGCCTTTATGACTTAGATTCTAAATCTAATCTTAATGGGTCTCAAAGCCCAATTAACATCCAATATCAATTTAATTAATGTCCAATGGGCTTTTAATTAATTTCATAAGGCATGGGCTTTGGCAAATATGGGTCAAACCCAAATGCCAAGGCCCAATTAAGGAATCACCCTATTTGCCATAAAATTAATTTCGGCCCATTAGGCCCAATTAAATTTAAAAGGCACATTTATTATATTTGGACTTAACGAAATGGTTTTAGGCCCAATTTGGATCCAATCCAATTGTCCTAAACCAACCAAGCCCATTAGGCCCAAATATAACAATTTTAGCCCAATTCCAAATTAAGCCTAATTAATTAAATTCTAATATTCAAAATATCGCAATTTATTTAATTCAAGTGTATATCCAAAATTAATTATTTAAATTAACATTTCCAAAACACCAATTTAATTAATTAATCATGCTTTATTATTTTCAATGCATGTCCAACATTATTGAAGCAAAATCAACTCATTCCATGCTTCTTACATTCACGGCAATCATGGGATTTTTTTCATCAATTTTGATTTCAATCAAATTAAATCACAAATCAATATATCCAAGCATATTAAACACATCCAATGGTCTAAAAAATCAAAATCACCATGAACTTAGGGTTCATCATGTTTTCGGCCAATCCAAATAATTTGGGACAAATTATCTAATTAATTTGTTTCATAAAATTAATCATGCACAACTCTTAGTTATTATAATCTAAGCATAATCAAACAATCAATTTGATAAAATCATGCTCCAAGCAAAAATACCCAAATTCAAGATTATAAACCCTAATCAATTTAATGCTTAAATAGGCTCATGATACCATTGTTGGGACTCTAAGATCAATCCCAAGATCATTTACGCATAAAAGATGTGAGAATACGCAAAGAAGTAGCAGAAATACTTACATTGAACGAATTGGATGTAGGTGGAAAGTTCAAAACTTTTTGCTCCTTTGAAGTGCTCCAAGCTCATCTTTTGATTTGTATGTTGAGCTCCAAGCTTGATGTTTAATTCCAAAATCAATGGGAAAGGTTTCCCTATCACCTTTGTATGATTCTTTAAGTGCTAGCTAAGGAAGAAAATTGCAACAAAATTCATTCCTTTGTTCTTGGTGGTTCACGGCAAAAGGAAGAGAGGAGAGAGTTATTTGGCTTTTTGATATTTTGATTTCTAAAATCAGTTATCACTTATGAAAAGTCAAAACCAAATTTTGGTATATGCTTTACCAAAAGGTTAAGCCAAGTTTTGGAGGGAAAAATGCATTTAATGTCTCCAACTACTCCCATCAATTAACTTTGACACTTGATGGAAAAGTGATGTAAGTTGGTGGGACCCACTTTAATTTAAAATTCAAGTGTCTTGCTCAACACACTTCGGGCTCGGGTTCGCTTAATCCGATTAAACGAATTTTCCATCGCGACGTAATTAAATCCAATTTAATTAAATAATAATGCTTTGAAAAATTATTACGAACGTCGCTCACGAATTAATTCTAAATTAATTCATTCGCCCGAATTAAAATCCAATTCTAATTCCGTTATGAAATCTAATTTCATTTAATATATCGAATATATTATTTAATCGATTAATTCTAAATTAATCGTTCTCTCTCTTCTTATCGAATTTTATCCCAGATAAATTCTCGCCGTAATTAATCCCAGATTAATTTTCTCTCTTATAATTAATCCCAGATTAATTCTGTTCGAGTCATACGTCATCGGTGAATATTCGGGAAGCGACCCATGAGATCGCTGGATATGTGTGCAGTAAATCCGGTCGTCGTACTATCCGAATACGTGCATACCCGGTACCACATTGTTACTGATTTACAAGACATGGTTGGCTTCTAACAAAGCACCGTGCCCACCCAATTCTCCAGAAATATTCTTTTAAGGAATATATAATCTTTGTCAGACGTAGTATACGTAGTATTGTGTATTGCGATTCAATATCTAATGTCACATGCAAGGCCTGGGGCTGGAATAGTGTCTGCCCCGTAATCGGATAATCATGACATTTTCATATTATCCTGATAGTTGCAACATAATAGAGAACCAGTTCTGTATCCATGCGTGATCATCATCTCCATATGACTGAAGTGATACTTCCGTCTTGACATCACACCCAATACACTACGATTATCAATACACCCAGAAGAGGCGTACACAGAACCTGTTAAAGTCTCGGACGACCAAAACCAAAGTGTATTTGTAGGCATTGCATTTTTGCATACCAGCCCAATGATGAGCCTCGTACGGAGGCACCACCTTTTATGTCGCGGGAGTCGCGGGAAACGGACGACGAAAGGGAATAATCAAGAACTGGAATTTTGACGGATTTTGTTCGCTTGTTTAGCCTCTGGTTTCCTCGTTGAGCCTCTGTATCAAAATTTATTCTCGCCCGAACCTTAAACCTACCCCTGTGCCCCTTCAACTTCCATGCACAAAACCCACCTCACATGCCTTCTACCCTTCATTTTCCAAAATATTTCACAAAACAACAAACCAAATGCCAATACCCCACACGTCAATTCCACAAACACAAACCACAACTCCAATTCTTCCCCCCCACGTGAATTAACAAAACCCCTTTTACCCATTTTCAAACCCTTCCCCCACTTTCAATAAAAAAAATAAAAAATACAAACCAACACCAAACAAAAAAGGCCAAAACATAAACCAAATTTCCTTCCCACCCACGTCAACACCAACTCCACCAGGCACAAATTGACAAAACAAATTAAACCAATTCAGCAAAAGCCTCCCATCACCCACCGAAAGCACTAAATCTTCACCAAATTTCTTCCTTAATTTCCTCCTCCACCGAAAGCCCTCTATTATTCCCCTCCAATCATGCCTCAATCTCCTCCATTTAGGATCCTTTAGTCACGCCTACAACACCTCGACTGCCCCCTTAAAAATTCACTCAAAACTCACTGCCTAACGATTCCAGGAGGCAAGCCATTTAGCAACTCATCACCATTCACGCACCTTCCCCTCTCTTGTTTCCTTCATCTCTCTCACCTCATTCACGTATACAAACACACAGCCCTCACTTGCACCCATCTCTCTCAGCCACAACTCACAGAACAACACACCCCTAAAGTCACCAAGACATTCACGCTAAAACAGCCACTGACTTACACAAATAACCTACACGTATCACTGCCATTCATTTTGCCTAGCCACACTACACACGGCCATAAATCAATAAGACCTCTAGCTTCGCCTCTGACTCTTCCTCACTTTCACCAACCAAATCTACGTAACCCCTCCAAACACCCCCTGAAACACGCCCAATAAACCCTCCAAACAGCCCCTGATTCACGCATTCAGCCACCCTCAAAATAACCACTTCACAGCCTTAACTTCATGCTGACAGCAACCCCTTACTCATGCCTCATTCACACCTAATAGCCTCTGGAACTAGCCCTTGATTTCACACCAAAATGGCCCCTGGAAGCTGCCCTTATTTTATGCCACAAATCACCCCTTCCAACAACCCCTAGACTTCAAGTGAATCAGCCTTTCCAACAGCCTCTCCAGCTCACGCACTTGCCTCTCTCCTTCTCGGCTTCACGCAGCTCCACGCCATTCAAGCACTACACCCACTGCCATGAAACCCTAACTCATCTAGCAGCACACGCCTTAAACTCCACAGCCCTCATGCTCACATACCCTCACCAAGCAAAACACTCACTCATGCACAATGCCACACTTCACGAAACAAACCCTAAAACTAGCCTTGTTCACGCTACTGCAAGCCATAGCCCCTTCACAGATCAGACCTTCACCATTCAAACACACAGCTTTCGGTCTCCTCATTGAACACACACTGCAGCTCATGGATACACACTGCAGTTCACACACCACATCACCCTTGCATACAACCCCTTTCACGTGAAATAAAGCCACAAAAACAGCGACCTAAGCAGCCACTTACAAACGACCCAAGACAACAACCCTACCTAGGGCAATAACCCTAAAACAGAACCCATCAGACGCACTTTCTCTCTCCCAAAATAGCCCAGCCACCGACAGAACCGACCAAAAAACAATCAAGAAATATCGTGAAACAGACAAAGCTGCGAAAATAGTGAACCAGTGGAAACAGCAGAAACATCGGACCCGTGAAAACAGTAGAAATAGCAGACTAGTGAAAACAGTGGAATGATAACCCTTCAGGCACCGTGAAACGCACTCCCGGAAAGCGACTAAAAAAGGTAAGACCTGAGGGCACCCCTTTTATTTATTATCCTTTATTTTTAGTTATTTTATTACTTTATTCCGCATGAGTATTGTGGATTGGTATATGATGTGAATTCTGGGTGAATGAAATATGTGTTCCTTCTTGTGGTATATTGGATGGAAACCCGGACATAAATTCCATAGCCGAATCCGAATGGACGGTATTATGGTTTGCACTCGGGATACAATGCCCCGTACCACTTGAAAGATTCACGTATTTTATTTCATCCAAACTTGTATTCGAGCATGGTTAGGCCATTAGAAAGTTGTTTTATTTTTATCATGATTTAATTATTTTATTTCGCAATATGAGTTTGATTATGTTTAAGTCGTATTTATTCAACATGCTTATTGTGTGATATCATATGTTTGCCGTTATGAAAGTTTGAAGCATGTAAACCAAGATTTAGGCTTTATAAGAATTTAGACTACTTTGACCAATACGTATGTTGAGTAGACTTGGTTAATATTGCACAAACCCATTCATTACAAACGACATAAGTAAGGGACCATTCCAAACCCAACGATTTGAGGTCTTACCTTGCGAGGGGTGAGTGCGGCCTTAAATCATTTTCCCGGTTCACACCAGGTGGCGACTCCATTATTCTCCGGTTTAGTCCCCCGTGGGCTACTCCGTACTCCCAACTAGGCCCTGAGTCTAGAACAGCATGCGTCGCCCAGTTTCTGTGTCCTACAGTATTGATTGTCCCAAGTATTAGCGATGCAAGTCTCAGGTTAAGACCAAATACACCAACCCTAAATTGGATTCCCATAGACACATAGTCATACTACCAATGGGATTTTGAAGGGTCTATCCAGTGCGAAGCTGTTTCTGTACCATCGGCAAACACAACCTCCTATCACACTTGCATAAGTATCCAATACTTAAATATATGAGAACTATGTTGTTACGCTTCCATAACACGCACAATGCAATACTGGTATATTCCGCATTATCAATGTCCAGTCTTGATAATACTACGACTATGGATATTTAATGATTAAACCTTCGTGGATTGATACTGTCTCATATCTTATAATCCGGAACTAAACATAAGGACTTTTATCATTTATATATATTCAAGTAATCTAATTACAAAATGATAAAATAGCAATTTTCATTGTCACTTAGTTAATTTGTACAAAAACCACAATGTATTTTACAAATAGTGACGCTATGGGTTATAATTGTCCAACAGCTTCTTTTCCGAGAGAAAATAAAGAACAAAAGAGAGAGAAAGCTTAAGAAAGAAAGCATAAGATTTCATAAAGAAAAGAAAAGGCTTAAGGTTAAGGGAGCTTAATAAGGGAGAGTAAGTTTCTAAATCAGATATGCTCTCTAAATCATCCGATTAATTCATTAATTGTATTCTAAGCTCTTTTATTAATATTACAACTTGAAATTTTGAATCCTAATCTTAAAATTAGAACCTGCAGTTCTAGCTCACTATATTATTCTTTTATTTATTATGTTATTAGTTTAACACCTTAATTATTTTTATTAGTATGCTCAGTGGTTGCTATTAATTTGAATCTTTCACATCTGAAAATAAAAATTATGTTTTTTACTTTATAATTTATTTTTGTTTCTTTCATAATTACGACTAATTATAAGAGGTAAATTAGAACCCGAAATTCTAAACTCATTAATTAATTATTAGATTAGAACCCGCAGTTTTAGATATACAAAACAATTATAGAACTTGAAATTCTATCAGTACATTACAATTAAAGAACCTGAAGTTCTAACCCCAATTAATTAGACTTTAGATTAAAACTTATAGTCTTAAATCTACCATAAAACCTGAAGTACTTAATCTATAATAGCATATTTTCGAACTTGAAGTTCTAAATATTAAACTGATCAATCAAAAATTGAAGTTTTGAAATATAATTCCCTTCTAGGACCAGATGTTCTAAATAATAATGTAAGATTGGAACTTGAAGTTTTAGGTTAACGAATTATTTTTCAAGAGAACCTAAAATTCCAAATATTTGTATATAATTTTTGGTTCATACATATTTATGTGCTGTTTTCAATTTTCCTATTATATTTTATTTTCTATTGTATATTTATTATTTTGAATTATATTATATTATATATGTATATATGATAAGCGGTAAATATGTTAGTACTTACCGCCCATCTAGCTTGATATTTTGTAAGTTATCTCGAGCCTTATTAGCGCTTTGATTTATTTAAGGTTTGTTTTACAGATAAAAATAGTAACGAGACTCAAGGGAATCAACTTGGGATGAAAACGGTAAAATGTGGAACAAACAGGGGCAAAATTGGAATTAACTATCGTGTCGCATCTCCGGATTACTCATCGAGACGCGCCAAAGAATAAAACTGAGGCAGAATATGCTGAAAGATGAGTGTCGCGATGCTATACCCCTCGCGTCGCTATATTCACTTCTTAGGCACGCGCATCGCGACGTTGTAACTTTCACGTCGTGACGCGCCCACGTTTTCCTGGCCGTTCAATAAGTGTACTCAAGAAAGAACCACAACCCCTATAGAAGATAGCTCATTCCAAGACTTAGAGAGAAGTTTTAAAGAGAGTCTCAAACCTTATTTTCATAGCTTCCAAGGTGATCTTTGAAAGAGAGCAAGACACATCAAGCAAAGCATAGCATCGGAATTCAACATTATAGAAGAGGAATGTCATCAGCTTCAATAGAGTTTATTCTTTCCTTCTCTTTTATTATGTTTTGTTTAACTTTGATTATTTATTCAGTAATCTCAGCTATGTGTTGTAACTAGGTTTACAATCTAGGGTTGTGATTAACCTAAGAATTTATGAGATTATAAATCGAGTTTTCTTATATCTTGTGTGATATTTTGGCTTGTTTATTGAATCTTGATCTTAATGCTTCTTGTTGCTTGATCACCAATATGATTGATGTGGTGAACTTAAATGAACTTGAAAAAGAGAATTTAGGTTTAGCCTTAGATTCAATAGCACACGATCTCATCTTAGGGATTTCCTTACTGGATATAAATATACAAGTCGGGCGAGTGTAGCCATATTTGGAACTTATTCTTAATGAATTTGGGATTAATTAATTGACATAGAAATATAGTTGATTAGTGTATTTTGAATATTTACACATGACCATCGAAAGAGGCGCGTGGATATCTTAGTGTTCCAGGTTAATGAGCCAATATATTACATGAGTATAGGAAAACCAATTCATCTTTAGAATAATTCTGGGCGGATTCAAAACTCTGGATGTTTTCTCTTCATTGATTAATTTTGGAATCTATCATAATTTTATTATTTTTTGCTGTAGTTATAATCAAACTCCAAACTCCAATCATATTATGATTTCAATTAGATACTCATAGGTAGTTAGTTTCAACAATTAGTAACATAGGATATAAGTCCTCATGAGATCGATAAATTTTTATACTACTTGAGTGATACATGCGCTTGATTAACGTATGAAAATCGTGATCAATATATATATTATTATTCCTGCCAAAAGTTAGCAATAATAAAGAGTTAATTAGACCTGAAGTTCAAATTAGCCTTTACTATCATAATCTATAATTTTGAACTATAATTTATAAATAAAACATGATGTTCTCATAGAACACGAAAATAAGTTTCTTAACATTCCCAGTAGTGAATGTTAATTCTCATTAAGTATAGATACGATAGAAAAAGGAATAAGGTTCTGGTATATAAATATTACCAAGTGGAACTAAACTATACATCGAAAATGCTTCATATTCAACCATATCCAATAGAAATATGTTGAATTTAAAGATATTCGCCGAAATGGTTATCATATTAAGGCACAAGTATATAGTTAATATTGGAAATTACAAATAAATTAGAATATAAAGTTCTTAGTTGTAACTCTCAGAACCAAAAATTCTAAATCTATCATTTTCATATATGAACCTGAAGTTCGGAAAATTAATCATATAAATTAGAACTGAAAGTTCTACGATAATTTTTAAATCTAAACCTGAAGTTTGGAGTTATGATTTCTAAAAGATAATTCGAAATTTCCAATTGATGAGACAATTTTCGTCTCTTTAAAAGAAAGAAAGCTTCCTGAAGTAAGCCACAGACTTTCTTAGAATTTATTTGCTATAATTCATTTAGTGCGAATGATAGTTCATTTGCAGTAAATTGCAAATCAATTACGTGATATATTTATACAAACATCAAATGTAACCAAGTCATATATACTAGTTGTTAATACACTAACTCGGGTGATTGTTCCTATTGAACAATCTAGTGTAAAAGCAGCTAATAGATTATCTGTTACATGTCAGAAGCGTGGCAGAGGAAAATAAGATATTGTTCAAAAGAGGAAAATAAGAGATCATGATATTATTACAAATAATGCTCGACATATAGATACACCCATATTCTCAGAATCAATAGTTCCAGAAGAAATAGTGATCCCTGAAGAAACCCAAGTCCATGAAGAGACATAAGTCCTAAAATAGATAAAAGCTTCTAAAGAGAAAAATTATACAAATTATATTTATACAAAAGAGATGTCAGATCGTAATAAATTAGTCATAAAAAATGTATTTGTGTTCATAGTAGCTACTGAAATTACAAATGATTATGATCCTCAAACTGTCGATGAATATAGACAAATACATGATTGGTTTCAATGGAAAGAAACAATTCAAGCAGAATTGATTTCTTTAACCAAACATCAAACATTTGGGCATGTACACCAAACACCTGAAGATGTCAAATATATTGGATATATGTGTATTCATAAAGAAATGTAATAAACATATGAGATAATTATATATAAAGCGCGCGAGATGTTTTCTGTAGAGACCTAATATTAACTATAAGGATATTCTTATGTGATGAATACTATTACGTTTCAACTTTTAATAAGTTTGGCAGCCTCTAAAAGACTTGATATTATAGGGAACGTTTTCCCTCGTGCAGTGGAAGTGGCTTAGTGCACCCGGGAATGACCTCAAAATTTTTTCTATTCTTCTCATCTTAATCCAGAATTTTTCCGCCAAAAATTCAAATCCCTTACAGCCCCGTATTTTATTCACTGCCGAATCTGTTAAAGAACAAACAACGAATGCAATAAATTTTAGTGAAACAGAAACTTGCAAATAAAATATAAAACAAAAACAATAACTTACAAAGCAAGTAATCAAAATCAACAATAGAAACTTACAATGCAAATAAAAAAAAAAAAATCAAAAAACAGCAAACTGAATTTATAGATTGAGGCTAGCAGATAATGCTATGTCCTATAGCAGAAATTCACCCCTATTATTGTGCTTGTAGTTCGTTGAGCATCTGGCACCAGGATTCAACAATCTGAAGATAGAAATTTCTGCACCGAATTTTCAATCCATGGCGAATTTAGTAAGTGTTTTCTCTCAAGATCAGAACTGTTGGTATATGGAAAATTCTATCTTTTTCATGTATATTTGCCTCTGTCCTTCTTATTCCATTTATATAAAATAATAGAAAATAACCACCAATTTGTTTTTTGAGAATTTCAGTTAGTCTGGAAGAGGTGTGTTTATCAGACACAAATCTTCAGATTTGAAAAATGAAAATCAAAAACGAAAATCGTTTTAATAAACAAAACATTTAGTTAATTATAAGAGCCCAAAAGCCCCAAGGTCTATCTTTGATTAATTAATATATATTAAATATATTAATTAATTCTAATGTCATGTCTACCAACCACACACATCCAAGCCCAAGCCCAAGCCCAAGCCCAAGCCTTATTTTTTCCAATTTAATATAAGTGTCTAGAGAACATTTATAAACATTTCATTTTCTATTTGCTTTTTAGATGTAGGACTACTCCATCTATTTCTATACAAACTCTTACAATACCCTACATTTGTATAGCAAATAGTGGTGATACTGTACATAGCATGATCCGGAGAAAACTTAAAAATGATACGCATTAGGAGAGGTGTCTTTTGGACTTGAACCTTCTTTAATAAGTACTTATTCTATTTATCGATGAGTCAGTGTGTATAGAAGACATTGAACTGTTCATCATATTTTATAAATCAAGACAATAAGTATCATACATATCAAATTTTGACACCTTTCAATTCATACGGTTGTGTTCATTTTGGTTTTGAACAATCCTAGATTCATAGGAGTTTTAGAGAATTTAGCCATTTCATTCTCATAAATGCGACCCCACATTACTCCTATATAGGTGACACAATGATTATAAATATTATGCAATACTAATTTTCTTTCTTCTCTTAGTGTCATTGAGAATGATTAATCATTCATCCTTATCGTCATAGGTAGCATAATTTTTCTTATCATAGGAATGAGCAGTTTGTTATGCTCTATTACTTGAGTTTCACACAATTAGTTTGCCACATTGAACCTAGAATTGAATTACCAATTTGCTAGGTTGGGTTTCCGCTAAGTTACTTCTCATTGTATTGGCTTTAAGCCCATTCCTCTCGATAAATATAACTCTTGCTCTTTTGGTATACCCTTTGTTAATTGATCTGCAATATTCTCTTTTGATTTTACAAAATCAATGGAAATAATGCCAATCGAGACCGTGTGTTTTATTGTGTTATGTCTACGTCTTATGTGCCTTGACTTCCCATTATACATATGGCTCTTCGCTCTCCCAATAGCAGCCATGCAGTCACAATGTACACATTTGGCTGTCACAGGTTGAGGCCACATTGGAATATCTTCCAAGAAATTCTTTAGCCATTCCGCTTCTTCAGTAGGTTTATCCAAGGCTATGAATTCCGATTCCATTGTTGAACATGCTATACACGTTTATTTTTTTGATTTCCAATATACTGCAGCCCCACCAAGTGTAAATACATATCCACTTGTTACTTTTTCTGTATCATTTGAAATCCAATTGGTATCACTATATCCTTCCAAAACTGGTGGATATTTGGTATAATGTAATCCATACTTCATTGAGTATTTTAGGTATCTCAATACTCTAACTAAAGCATTCTAATGATCATTTGAGGGATTACTAGTATATCTTGCCAATCTATTCACAGAGTAGGTAATGTCCGGTCTAGTACAATTCGTGATGTATTATAGTGTGCCAATTATACGAGAATATTCTAGTTGTGATACATTATCCCCAACATTTTTCTTTAATGTACTCTTAGGATCAAAAGGAGTTTTAAACGGATTACTATCAAAATGTGCAAATTTCCGAAGAATTACTTCCACATAATGTGATTGGCTGAGAATATAGCCATAACTACTTCTTTGAATTCCAATTCCTAAGATAACATCAGCTTTTCCCATGTCTTTCATATCAAAGGTCGAATTCAATATTTTCTCTGTGGAGTTTATGACATTTAGATTTTCTCCCATGATGAGCATATCATCAACATATAAACATACCATGACATATGAATCATTATTCATTTTCTTGATGTAAACACATTAATCACATTCTTTGATCCGAAATCCATGTGATAACATTGTATGATCGAATTTTTCATGCCATTGTTTGGGTGCTTGTTAAAGTCCATAAAGGGACTTCACAAGTTTACAAACTTTTTTCTCTTGTCCTTTTGCTACAACCCCTTCAGGTTGTTCCATTAAATTTCTTCATCAACTCGCCATTCAAGAATGCAGTTTTCACATCTATTTGATGTATTTCCAAATTATAAATTGTTACAATCGAACTTATCATCCTTATAGATGTTATTTTAGTTACTGGTGAGTATATGTCAAAGAAATCAAGTACTGGTTTTTGACGGTATCCTTTAGCTACCTGTAACGACCGGTAGTTTCTACCACTGTTGCACTGTAGAACTGTTACATCACGGAGTGAGTGTTACGTAATATAAATTATGTGTGAGTATATATATTTATACATTCATGGAATGACTTTGGGATAAACGGTAAATTCTTCGAAACTTCGCTGCGAAATTCTACGATGTTCCACTCCAGACAGCCCATGGTATTTGGGCCGTAACATTCTCATACGAACACTAATTTTTATGAATTTTATATCATCAAAAATCTGAGATCGATATTTACAACTTTAGCGTTGAATAGTTTTCCAAATTTGAACCAGAAATAGGCTAAAAATACAGATAAAAAATTAGGATGAATAGTACCCGAGGGCATTCTAGTAAAATCCATAAACTTCTACACTCTTCTATTTTGTTTTTAAGAGCCAACTATAAAAAGGGTGTACTATTCAGAAATTTGAGACAAAAAAGAGGAATAGAAGACATGAGGGAAGAGAGAATGAGAGGAAGAAGAAGCGAAGAGAAAGAAGAAAAGAGAGAGAAGAAAATATGAAAAAGAGGAGAAGGAAGAGAGAATAAGATATGGCATCCATGGAACCTTGAAAAATAAGGAAATACACAAAGAAGAGACCATTGCAAGAGTTGTAATCTCTTTCGACGAAGCGTTATAGCTCCAGCAGATTCCAAGACAATAAGTGGACCTATTTTCTCAAACTGATTTTATTTAATAGTTTTGATATCAGACTTATTTTTTAGCATATAGGGTGTTAGCCAGAATTTTATTACAGTTGTTTTTCAGATGATGATGATTTAGAAAAGAAAATGTTTAATACAATTTTGAGATTCAAAGCATGATTTTTATGTTTTCGAGGCATGAGGGAAAAATCCACCTCAGTATGTAACTTGTACAGACATGGAATTGACGGACAGAGAACATGTGCACATGTAGAAGACTATGGGGACGACAATACGTAACGCCCTAAGACCATTAGTTTCAGGGACATGAGTGGCATACTTTGGAGGACGACGATACGTAATGCCCAAAAGTCATGATTTTACATTCCTGGCTCTAGTTAGGCGTATGGGGGGACGAGGATACGTAACGCCCCCATACATCAAGTTTTTCAGATACAGACCAGTTTCCAAATATCAGAATTTCAGAAAAAGAGTTTTCAAATATCAGATTTCTAGAAAACGTTTTCAGAGATTAGATTTTAGAAATGGTTTTCAGAAAGCAGATTTCAGAGACATAAGTGTAGGACACAGAAATCGGTGACGCATGCTGTTCCAGGCTCGCGACCTACTTGGGAGTACGGAGTAGCCCGCAGGGGACTAAACTGGAGAATAAAATGGAGTCGCCACCCGGTGTGAACCAGAAAAATGATTTAAGGCCGCACTCACCCCTCGCAAGGGAAGACCTCAAACCGTTAGGTTCGGAATGGTCCCATACTTATGCCACTTGTAATGAACAGATTTGTACAATAATTTAACCAAGTCTACACAACATACATTCGCAAAAATAATCTATACCTAAGTTCATATACGACCTATATCTAAGTTTGCATGCATAAAAATAAGTCGAAATAACGGCAAACACACAATCTCATGAATACGTTAAATTAATTCATGCGAAATAAACATGTGACCAAGGAATTTGGCCGTTCTCAATATAGGACCTCGCATACCCAGTTGGACGTATTCCACATCAACCAAGTATGCCGTGTACGGGACAACAAAAAGAAAATATAATAAAGGGTGCCCTCAGGTCTTACCTTTTAAGTCACTTTTCGGAAGTGCGTTTCACGGTGCCGAAAGGGTTATCGTTTCTGCTGTTTTCACTGGTCCGCTGTTTCCACTATTTTCGTTGTTTGTACTGGTTCGCTGTTCTCACTCGTTGTTTTCTCTGTTTTGCTGTTTCTGCTATTTTCTCGGGTTCGCCGTTTATTCGGTATTTGGGCAGTGTTATGGGGGGGAATTTTTGGTGGTAAATGAGAAGATTTTCTGGACAGTTTTCTGCGGGTTTATGGTGCAGTTTTACGGGTGCAGTTTTCTGGATAGTTTTTTGGTAATGGGGTTGCGGTTTTCTGGACAGTTTTCTTGCGGGTTTATGATGCAGTTTTTTGGAGTTATTTTCGGTAGGTGCTGTGTGCGTGAAGGAGGGCAGTTTATATGCGTGAATAGGCAGTCTATGAGGGATTCACGGTGAATTAGGGGCTGTGTTTGCAGGGACTTATAGCGTTGAATCGAGGGCTGTATGTGAGGGGGTTTTAGCGTGAAGGCAGACTGATGTTACATGAGTAGTGTGTGCAGGGTGATGGCTTGCGTGAGGGCTGATGAAGGCAATGACGTGAGTGGCGTGTGCGTTAGTTGAAGGCTTATGCGTGAGTTGAAGATTCCTAGTCGATGTGGGATGAAGTTGAGGGGATGATTTACGTGAACAAGGGCTGGCAAGGGGAGTGGTTTCTTAGGCGATGTGGGACATGGATGAAGGTTGATTTGTTGCTATTTTGGGCGTGAGTGGAGGGCTTGTTCCAGCGGTATTTTGGCGTGAATGGAAGGCTTGTTTCTGGGGCTGCAGTGGCGTGAATTTGGGGGGCTGTTTCCGAGACTATTTTGGCGGCAATGGAGGGCTGTGATTGGTGATTATGTGCGTGATTTATGGATAGTTTGTGTGTTTAAGGCAGTGTGTTGTGGCGTGAACAAGGGCTGGTTTTTTGGGCTATTTTGGCGTATTTGGAGGCCTTGTTTCAGGACAGTTTGGGCGTGAATAGAGCTGGTTCCAGTGGCTGTTTTGTGCGTGAGGTTGGGCTGATTTCAGTGGCTATTTTCAGGCATGAAGTGAGGGTTGAAGGTGGGTGATTATGCATGAATTTAAGACCTGAAGGTGGGTGATTATGCGTTGAAACAAGGGCTGTGTGGATGGGCTGTTTTGATGCGCGAAATGAGCGCTGGGAGTAATGCCGTGAGAGTCTTGTGTCGTATATGTGCTCCTCCATATTTGGTTGATTTTGGTATCTTTTTATAGGAGAGGGTTGAGGTCATTATGCAGGAATTGGTGGCTTTCATTATGCATGAATTAGTGGCTTTTGTTGGGCATGAATTAAGGAGGGATTGTTGGCTTTGTGTGCATTTGTTGTTTGTTCACGTGGGTGGCATGAAGAGAGGGGTGATTTGTTTATCTGTTGCTTGACTTTTGTTGTTCACGTGGGGTTTGTGTTTGTGTATTGTTTATTTACTTTGTTGAATTTGTTTATGTTTTTGTTGAATTTGTGTGTTTGTTCACGTGTAGAGGGGCATGGTTTATTTAATGGGTTTGTCTTGTTTGTGATGTGTCTTGTTTGACTTATATGGTTATTTGATTTAGGTTTTGTCTTGTTGTGTTTGTTGGTGGGTTACGTGGGGTGGCTTGGTAGGTTTAATTAATTGATTTGTTGAATTTGTGTGGGTAGTGGCGTGAGTTAGGGTTTTGGTTTAAGGTTCGGGCCGAGGATAAATTTTAAAACAGAGGTCTAACGAGCAACCCGAGGCTAAGCGAGCGAACTAAATCCAACAATACGTCAATTCTTGACTCTTCCCTTCCGACGTCCATTGCCCGTGACTTCCGCGACTTAAAAGGTAGTGCCTCCGCATGAGGCTCATCATCGGGACTTACATGCAAAAATGCACTGCCTACAATAAGCTTTATAGAAAAGATTTCAGACATGGTTTTCAGAAAAAATAGTTTTTTTATAAAGTTGTTT
Source organism: Zanthoxylum bungeanum (assembly GCA_019454045.1). Taxonomy (NCBI): domain Eukaryota; kingdom Viridiplantae; phylum Streptophyta; class Magnoliopsida; order Sapindales; family Rutaceae; genus Zanthoxylum; species Zanthoxylum bungeanum. The sequence continues at coordinate 2,277 of SKCR01001666.1, read as the reverse complement.
CTGAAATGTGATTTCAGAACCAAGTGTTTTTATATCAGTATTTCAATTTTTCATCCACTCACTTAGATCGTACAACAATCTAACCCCCTCACTCCCAATTTCCTTATTTTGCAGGTATTCTTGGAGGACGAGCTCAGGAGGACGGATACTGATGCAGTGACTAGGGTATGAAGTCCACCACTACAAGTCAGATAGAGTGTGAGTCAGTCAGAGTCAATTAAAAGTTATGTATTAATCTTTGATTTTGAGACAGTCATTGTAAAAGTGTGTTATTAAGTTTTCAGTTTCAGATGTTGAGTTTGTATGTAATGATTTTGAGTTTGGGCTACAGTCTCACACATAATATAATCAATTATAGAAAAGAATATTAGTAGCTGTTTATGGTTAGAAAGTCAGAGGCTTATGAGGTTAGTACGGTCTATCCCCTGCCGGTAACATCTCCCAGATCAGGGATGTTACACTACCAAACTAGCTTTGTATTTATCAATTGTACCATCAGTCTTCAATTTCTTTTTGAAGATCCATTTGTAACCAATCGATTTGCAACCAGATGGTAAGTCTACTAACTCCCATGTATGATTTTGTAGAATGGATTCTAGTTCACTATTTATTGCTTCTTTCCAATAAATAGATTCAGACGGAGTTATGGCCTTTTTATATGTTTGAGGTTCAGCTTCCGTGAGAAAGGTTAAAAAATCAGGTCCATAATCTTTTGCTACCTTGATTCTTTTTCCTCTTTTAGGTTCTAACTCTTTCTCTTGGAGGGTTGATGTTGATTTATTTGGTTCCAAAACCTTGTCTTGAACACCGGATGAAGAGGTAACATCAACCCCTTTCTCTTGACTAAATTCAAGCTCTTTACGTTTATTTTTATTAAGTCTATCCTTATAAGGAAATATATGCTCAAACCATTCATCATTATTAGACTCAATAATGGTATTTACTTGGATATCCGAAATTCCAGATTTAATTACTAGAAATCGGTATGCTGTACTATTTTTAGCATGTCCAATAAACACACAATCAATAGTTCCAGGTGCAAGTTTAACTCTTTTAGGCAAGGGAACTTGAACCTTTGCTAGGCAACCTCACACTTTCAGGATTTTGTATGCCGATAGCCTTTTCTTCCATTTTTCATATGGAGATTGATCACTCTTCTTTAGTGGAATTCTGTTCACAATGGTGTTAGTCGTAAGTAAAGCTTCACCCCACATATTATGTGGTAAACCAGAACTATTAAGCATGGAATTCATCATATTCTTTAGTGTTCTATTTTTACGTTTTTCCACCCCATTCTGTTGAGGAGTGTAGGGTGCTTTTGTCTGATGAATTATTCCATTAGAAGTATAAAGTTCTGAGAATGCATTAAATTCATATTCTTCGCCTCTATCAGATCGCAATATTTTGATCTTCTTGTCTAACTATTTTCCACCTCAGCTTTATATGTCTTAGATATATTCTAAGATTCGTCTTTGCTATGTATCAAATATACATAACATATCTACTACTATCATCTATGAAAGTGGTGTAGTAATTCTTTCCACCACTACTTGGTATTGATTTAAAATCACCCAAATCTGTATGAATTAATTCTAACAATTCATTTGATCTTTTAGTCACATATTTATAGGACTTGCTAGCAAACTTTGATTCAACACATGTCTAACATTTATGCACATTATCTTTTGTACAATTAGGCAGAAAATCAAGATTAACCATTCTATGCATCATTTAAAGTTTATGTGACCTAGTCTAGCATGTCATAATGTAAAAGATTCAAGCAAGTAAACAGAAGCCTTATTTATTTTATTAATATTAGCATCATCAATTACATTGAGTTTGAAGAGCCCTTCAGAGAGGTAACCATTTCCTATAAATGTCCCCCTCTTAGTGAGAACGAATTTGTCAAATCTAAATACAAGTTTAAAACCCTTCTTGCTTAAAACGGAATCAGAAACAAGATTCTTAGTAATTTCAGGGACACATAGTACATCCATAAGAGCAAGTTCTTTCCCGGAAGTGAATTTCAGAACCATTTTCCCTTTCCTAGCAACAGTTGCAGCAGTTGTATTGCCCATATATAACTTTTCATCCCCATTGTTAGGAGTGTAGGTGAGAAACATAATTCTGTTTCCACAAATATGTCTTGTTGCACCAGTATCCATCCACCAATCCTTACTGTCAGTCAATAAATTATCTTCCGAAACAATAACACCAACAAATTCTTCTTCAACAATATTTGCTTGTTTGTTGCTATTATTACCATTTGGACCATGA
>SKCR01001665.1:0-28107 GCA_019454045.1 Zanthoxylum bungeanum | reverse complement strand
TCCGCCATTTGTCTTATCACGTGAACTGCTTTTTGTGAAGTTCCCCACAGACGGCGCCAACTGTTGACTGTGGATTTTGGTCTCAGGGTAATATTGGAATATCACTCCCGAGGAAATCCTCCTCCAACTGTGAATTTGTTTGGTTATGGGGGACCAAAGGCAAATTTAGCGGAAAACAAGAAAATACGCCAATCAGACAAGGTGTTTAACGTGGTTCGGCGGATTTTGGGATCCGACCTACGTCCACGGGCAAGAACATGGTGGTGCTTTTTATTACTCAAATACACTCCTCGAGTCTCTTCCTTGCTTTTACAAATCAGAGCTCTATGATTCTAATCTCTCACTCTTGTGATGATTTTCCAGATGTCCTTTTACACATGCTCTACCCTTCTATTTATAATAATACAGAAATCAGATTCCTATTTGTATAAGAAATCCTATTTGAACCCAATCTTCTCTTCTTGTAGGGTTTCCTGATCCGGTATTGCCTTCTCCTTCAGTATTCCCTTTTGGATTCTGACTCTTTCTCCTTGCGAAAGTAGGATATCTTCCTTATCTTATCCATAAGAATGGGGTGCTGTTGTCTTGAACACGGTCCGTCGTCTGGTCGGTCTTTAATGAGGTCGGCCATGACAATCTTTTATGCTGAGAGTGCTTTTGCCGACATCTCTAGTGCTCGGTCATCCGAACCAAAGTGGTCGGTCTTCACATGAACTGGTCGGGTCGGCTAGATGATCTCAGCCAGACAGAGAATTTACCCTTTTGTCCTTGCCGTGCTGTCTTAAATGCTGTAGCGCCTGAAAACACCATCAACAATTAATATAATTTAATAATTATTAAAACACAAGGGGATTTGAAATCAAGCCATTCTAAGCATTTCCCAATTGTTGTTTCTCTCTCTCTTTGAAAGTTCAAGATGGAAGATGTCTTGCCTCAACATCAGATTGCTGAGTTTCAGAAAGCTTTTTATTTGCCCGACAGGGAAGGAGATAGTACAATTTCTTAGTGTTATATATATATAGGCCTTCGCATTTTATAAAATGAAATTATTTTTTTCCAGTAAAATATGTTGTATTGTCAAATTCATATATTATAAAGTGTATCTATATCGAGGTAATTTTGATAATACTTTATTTCTTGGTACAAAATGTTTTATGTTTGTTTTATCCATGATATTTTTATGCACTTTTATATAGGCTAGGCCGCGGTTTCGATTCCGATCTATATTAATAAAAAATTAAATATAAATTAATTAATTTTAATTAAATTAAAAAATATTATTAAAAAAATATCAACATAATAAAAAATCTTCATGGTTAAATTTCGCACTTCACTAATTATTTCACTAATTCATTTTTTTGTGGTTATGGAACCGGAGAACCGCCGGTTTCGGTGTTGGGGTTGGTGCTCAAAGCGCCAATCCGGACCGTATTTATGTATGACTCATGAATACGAACATCCCCTTATTCCATAATATTACTTATTTATGGTTGCACCTCTTGTTTTTATATACGTATTCGATCTGATTACGATTAGATTGAAACTAAATGTGGTTTAGTGATATGTATATATTAGACAAATGCCCGATAATATATAATGCAGTACACAGTTACAAAGTTAGTTTGTAATTGACATTGGGAAGTGTCACTGCTGTATGTATATATCAAACATAGTTCCTGGTCAAGATTTGCTAACACGGGTCGGTAGTCAAATCCGTTAAGACCAGTACATGTCGTATATCGAGACTTGGTCTGATGGTTTATCCCAATGAACCATGAGTCTGGGGAGACTCGTATAGACATGTAGGTGTTTATAGTGTATAAACACTGAACGGCTCACCGAAGATCTTAATGGATGGTACACCAACGTCAATAAGAATCTTCTGGGTTGAGTAGCATAGTGGTCCTTCGACTTGAGATACCACTGTGGATGTATGAGACATCATCCACACTTAGATGACAGTCACGTCACCGATCTATTTAGATCAGACCTCCGCCTGTTCGTTGGGTGTGGATCGATCCTCAAGATATCCCGTGTGTGTCAAGATATGATCCGTCAGTTATGTGTATAGAGCATATGTAGTCCATATATAATTAGCAGTATGTTAAATTTGTGGCCACAGTATACTTCGGAAGTAAGTTCCGAGTGTTATTTAAAGATTGCTAATAGATACGTCGACAAGATAATACTTATAGAGATTTGACGTTTACATCTATATCTCTGGGATTATCTGGATACCTGTGACTGAGGGATTATACGTATGCAATGACCTCGACCTGTATGATTCAGCGAGATTATTCGTGATCGTCATAATCTACGGGTGGATAGATTATGGACACGAAATTGGATTTCGTGACGGATATACCTGAATCTAGAGAGTCTCAATAATGAAATATACTCGTAGAGCACTAGAGCAACATTAATAAATAATATTGATTATTTATAAAGTCGTTTAAAGGTTAAACGCAAAATACATGCTTAGGGACCCGATAGTCCTTTCCTTAATTGTTGTGTATTTACATTTAATACTTGATTAATTTAAATACACATTAATTAATAGTCAAATTGAGATATTTGACTAATATCATAAATGTATATATGTATTTAATATTTAATGTAAATATAATACATATATTTAATATATTTATATTTAATTAATTAATTAATTATTTAATTGTTAAATGATTAAATTAATTAAAATATAAATATTTTAAGATTTAGATATTTGTTTTAAGGCTTAGTTGCCTTGTTGACCAAGTGATAAATATCTAATAAAGTGGTTTTTAGATATTTAATCAACTTGATCAAATTAATGTGAAATGAAATTGAAATGCCAAGGCTAAACTAAAACAAGTATTTATAGTTTTCATTTCATTTTCATTTGATAACCTAATACACTTTAAAGAAAACTCCATTAATGGAAACCAAAGAAAGCTTGTGAGAAAGAAAGAAGAAATCAAAGAAAGCTTGGATTTTAGTAAGTTTCTCCAACTTACTATTAGAAAGGAAAATGTTCCTTAGGATCTAGGCTTTAACATATGATGTTCTTAGGTTATTTCTTTCTTTATTCTTTGTGTTTTTGATGATGGAAGTTTTGGTGAAAGTGTAGAGCATGTATGATGAAGGAAGCTTATGGCTATTATAGTAATAAATGTTCTTTTATGGTTTTGGAAACCTTGTTGCTAATCTAGAGTTGTTGACCCACTCTTAGATGACCTAGATTTGATCTTGAGTTGTTTCATTGTGTTGAGACTTGGATTGGATGGAAGAATGATGATTGAAGTAATTGATTTAACCAATTTGGTCTAATTTGTCCAATTTGATGAAATTGAAAAATTAGGGTTCATGACCAATTCCAAATTTGGGGCTTTTCATATATGTTGTGCATTTGGCTGTGTATATGATGCATATAAAGTTTCATGTTCATTGGATTACATCTTGATGTGTTTTGATGCATGAAATGACAAAGTGCATAATTTGGCACCAAAAGTGGTGCATTCGGCCATGGGTCCAAAATTTGGGATTTTTGATTGTTTTGGTGTTTTGATGTTTTGAACATGCTAAGTTCATCTTAGAAATGATTTAGAATCATACAAAATTGATTTGATCAATTTCGGACTAAAATGGACAGAGTACCAAGTGTAAGGGCAATTCGGTAAATTCACATAAATATGATTTATTTGAATTTTATTCATAATTTAATTATTGGATAATTAATAAATATGTTTATTTAACTAATCTGAGAAAAAGTTTTGAAATCGGAAAATTTGATTTTCCACCGCTTCCGCTGCGTTACCGATATTCCCCCTTAAAACCCTACAAAATGGTATCAGAGCGAGTCTGATTCTAGGCCTCCATAAATGATTAGCTTGTTTTATTCAATGTTTAATCATGTTTTCTTGACTTTATACATGCATGTTATAATCTAATTTGATTAGATTTAGGGTGTATGACACTTAATGGAATATCCCCGCTTAATAAGGTTTTAAAGTAACTAGTATTTGGAATACTTGTTTCTTGGTCCGTCTTGTCAATACAGTTTATAAATATCTTTTCGTTGACTACATCCGAGACTGTGCCTCTGCTGTGAGGATGTAGCTGATAGAAATTTATTTATGCCGAATGTATATTAGATACTAGATAAATTCAAGCGAAAGCGGAATCCTGAACGTGCCCTAGCTGTCAGGGTTACACAAGTAACTTGAGTTTATCATTGACAAGTTTAACCTTGGTACGTCTCCTTGTGGGCCTGCCTTAGCAGCGACAACGAGAAACGACCAGGACCGGAACCTCGGAGTCACTAGTGAGTGATTGACAATGAGTTGTCTACCTGTGAATATACGTAGGCGAGATCGTGCCTCTGCTGTGAGTTGAAATATATTCATGGGGTCCACTTCCCATTATGAAATTCGATTTAATTATTGAATTCTCGTTTTTCCGTTGGGGATTACGGTATTACGTAAAATAGTGGGAGACATTGCTAAGTTTAAAAATTCCTTAACTTTGACAGGTGTATTATTATGGAAATAGCCGATTGTTTGTTTTCCTTAATCTATATTAGATAGAATTAAACTTTTAATTCACTGTACATATATTTTGATATGTTATCTGACTTGACTCTTGGTTGCAGTTATTCTAGAATAGGTTCTAGATACTAATAGACTATGATATTATTAGATTGGTCTAAACCATCAGGAACTGTTGTTCTGATTTTCTTGAAAATCAAGATGGTTAATGACTTAGTTTCTAAGTCACAATAGATAATCTAAATAAATATCCCTTTTAGGATATAATACTTTAGAGACAATAGTTTCTTATGCAGTAAGAATTGACTTGAATTAGTTCATGTCTCGAGATTCTTGACTGGCATTAAGAAAGCCCTATTAGGTATTTGTTTATCTAGTAATGACGTTTCTAAGCTTTAATTACCTTTAGAGGTAATGTGTCTGACACAATTTGCTAATCAGTTGTTTACAATTGTTGTGAATAGTTGAATGCAAATAGTAAAGCTAAAGAAAGGAGATGCGTATAGTTATGTATATAAAATATCGATTTTCACAATACTACAACTATAAGTATTGGATACCAGATCTCTCGTCTAGTTATTTAAAAATATTAGTTAACGATTGTTTTGATATTTGATATCAGAACTCGCGACTATTTGATAGTTACTTGTTCTTTATAAATAATTGTTATATATATTTTTAAATATAACTAGTTGTGTCATTGACGTAGAGATAAACATTAAGAAAAATTATTCGGTAATATAAATAATTAAGAACGGTGCTTTATGAGTTTAATCACTTAAGCATTAGATGCTTATTCCGTATGGTAAATGATGGTTTGATACGAGATCACACCACACATCCTTATCCATTTAATGAATATTGTATTCAGGAAAGTGATTAAGATCTCGTTTAACCAATGATTGTCATTGAACCACCAAATTTATTTAACTGATACATTGGATGTATGTAGTTTAATAAATAATAATTGATTAAGGTAGTTTTCTTTATTTCGTAACTTAGTTGATGAATTGTCATGACTTAGTTACATGTTTCTGAAGGAACACATATTGAAAGTCTTGAAAGTATCAAGAACTTTCAATCTGTTCTGATGAAACATAGATTGAACATTTTTGACTTGTTCAAATATATTCAATCTGAAGTGTTTTGATAACTTGATCCTTAAAATTCATTACATGTCTTTGAACTGTTCAAAGATCTTTGATACGATCAAACATTTGAATTTAAAGCAATTAGTTCTAAGGTTATTTAGTGAATATGATTCATATTCAATATTATTCTTCCACGATTCCATCTTGATGGAATTGAGTAGTGGGAGCAATCGAATCTTATCTGATTTGATTCGTTTGATATTGAATGTTACCGAATTAGTTTCAATACTCTTGGGGTTATGCTCCAGTAACATTAATTCATCCTTTTAATTAATGTTCCATTATTTTCTATAGTTGCATATATGATATGTATAGGTAGAAAATCTGAATCTTGAAAAGTTTAAGATTTGAATATTTCTTTTATATAATAGTTATATAATGGAAATTACTTACACCTTTGAGGTATAAGTAAAAGTTTATCGTTTATTCTGTTTAATAGAATATTGTATTCTATTTAATAGAATATCTTTCCTACGATCCTAAGTAATAAAATTGTTTTATTACTTGGTGTGTAACATCTGATGTTAATTATTGTAGAAAAAGACTTGACTTATTGAAGTCAAATGTGAGAATGATAAATTATAAATGGAACTAGGTAATTAATAAGATGAAACAACCCTTATACTTCTTCTATTTAAGTTTAATAGGATATCAGAATCATTTACGAGTATTTGATACTTAATGATTTTGTTGTTTTCTTACCGAAGAAAAATTATCATATAACTTATAATGGAAGCGATATTTGATATCGATTCTGGAAGTTCACCATAGAACCATAGATCTAAGATTGTTCAGAGCTTACTACGATCAAGTTTTGAACTTGATTATGCTTTTATTATGAATTAGTTCATGATATGTGCTAATTGTTTGCGCAACGAAAGCAGTGTGAGCTTATTAAATGTTTGACCTTTACAGTATGACAGTGAGAAAAGTTATACTCAGCAATCTATTGTAGATTCTGAGAAAACTTATCTCTAGTCAAACGAAATGAACAATTAGAGATATATTGGTTAATGTTAATATGAAACTGTACATTTTAACTAAAGAATGCAAAATGGCGTTTTTTGAATGACTTATTCAGATAAGAGATCAGTTGTGATTTCTTTATTTGAAGAGTTCATTCTGGAATGGCCCTAGTGTTTGTGTTCTGTTTAGATCGCAGTTTTGTGCTAAGCTTATAGAGCCTATTGTAGACTCGGATAAGTCTTCCAGAAATATGTGTTCTCTATTTTTGATATCGTCAGATTGTCTGATCTTGTCAAAGTATATAGAATACATATGTGATAAAAGGGTTAGTGGGAGCGTGCAAATTACTTTCTAGTGTTATATATATCTTAACGACATTGTCATTATTATGGTAATAATGAGATGTTTGTAAGGTAAAAGAATTACCTAAGTCTTCTTTACTCCATGAAAGCAGTGAGAGTAGTCTCTGTTATATTTGATATAAAGTTTTATATATGATATAAAACTTGGAGACTTGTGAGATACTCATATTATTCGTACATTAGATATGATCTAATAAAGGACATAACTAGGCTATCTGTATGACAGTTAGTATAATTGTTGGACAATTATTGTATGTCTTATATAATGTATTCATCTTTCGTAAAGGATGATTCCTTTTTCGAAAGAGATATTGATTAGAATGTCTAATCAATCTTATGTATAATTGATGATGACATAATAAATACTTTATAGTGTGCGATTGTTGATATCGATTTAATCGTAATTGTTACGAGTTATTTTGATATCCTATAGACCATATGATGGATCTTGAAACACGTTCTTTGTGATCTTTGAGATATTAAGAACGAGTTTCTAATTCATGGAGAATAAAGTCTGCAACCATTAGGGTCATGTTAGTTTTGAGACTAATTATGACGTTAGACAGTCTACGTCATAAAGAGTCACAAAAACCTGCAGTGGGAGTGTCACGAAGGATTCTACTAAATAAGTAGAATTAGATGCAACTTATGAAGTATTGACTTATGAAGTTGTATAGTGACCTTATAAATTATAAGTTTTATATTGGTGTTGTGCTTGCGGTTGTCCATATAGTATTTTGGATTTGATCCCTAAATACTTGGACAACTTAGTAGCTGTAGCATAATACTGATGCATCATCAGTGTCATATTAATGTATAATTTAGATTCTATAAAATATGAATGATGCTAACTATGGGAAACGATGGAGTTTGTTTGACAAACTCAATATGTCATAGCGGACCTATTTTTTGTTGCCTACCTCTTAAGTACTGGGTGAGCTTTTGAGAGCCATGAGTATACAATACACATTGAGATGTGTATATGATGCCGTGGATTGGCACTAGAGCAAGTGGGAGAAATTGTTGGGGTTGGTGCTCAAAGCGCCAATTGATGAGTGATAAAACTATCACTATTTCCCACTCATTTAACTTAATATTTTGTATAGTTTCTTGAGTTTTGTGAATATTTTGATGTGTTTTGTGTTATTTTGTAGATAAATAAAGTTTCAGGACATTCTGGAGGTGATTTGGAGCAAAACTGTGAAATTTGGTGAAATTTGGCAAAAAGGGTATTTTGGTAATTTTTGGGCGTCCCGACACAAAGGGTATTTTGGTAATTTTGGACATCCCGACACCGAAATAAAGTTTCAAGATATTCTGGAGGTGATTTGGAGAAAAACTGTGAAATTTGACGAAAATGGTATTTTGGTAATTTTTGGGCGTCCCGACACCGATGGTATTTTGGTAATTGCACCACCATGCCACATGTCAAAAATTCAACGAGCCGTTTTTTTTAGCACACCATGCCACGTGTCGAAAATTCAGCGATCCAAAAAAAAAAAAAAAAAATAATAAAAATCAGAAAATAATAATAAAAAATTAGATTTTTTTGCCTATAAATAGATTTCGAATTTTTAGTTTCAAATGTACCAAATCCTCTGTAAATACTTATATAATAGAGAGTTCTTCATATTTTCTTCATATATTCAGTTTTATTTACGCTTTGTAGTAGTAATTCTATTCAACCATGAGGGAGTAACCTCACCATGCTGAGGTAATAAGGTAATTCTTTTACTTTTGCTTTTTAGATTAATCTCCCTTAAAATATAATATATAAACTATTTAAAATCTGAATTAATAAAAAGATACCGTCATTCTAGGTCGGTTGGTTATTCAATTCAAACTGGTTAAACCTGACTTAATGAGGATACTGCCATTGTAGGTCGGTTGGTTTAAGTTTATATTTCTGTTCCGCCTTATGGCTGGTATATTTGAATTTGACTTAATCAGGATACCGCCATTCCGGACGGTTGGTTTAAAATATCACAAGATTATATATTATTTTATGGGAGATATCTAAATAGTAAATAGTAGAAGTTAATTCCTTTTACCTTAGCATTTCTTTTTATTACTTTTCAGCAATTTCATTTTATGTCTTTTAAGTTTTTATTAGTTTTAGCTATGTATTGTAACTAAATTAAATATCTAGGGTTGTGATAAAATCTAATATAACCGGTTTTAAAAGGGTTAGATTATAGTTTGAGTAATTTAAAAGAGTTATTTATTGAGTCATAATCTTAATGCCTTTTTATTAATTGGCCATTAATAAAATTGATTTAGATAAACTTAAAATGAACTAGACATAGGGATTTTAAGTTAAAGACCACAGACTCAATAACTCACGATCTTCCTTAATGATAGATAACCCTTTTAATAGATTTCCTTACAGGATAGGAATATACCTGTTGGGCGGGGGTAGTCATAATTGGAACTCAATCTTAATGAATCTAGGTAATTTAATTGACATAGACATATGATTCAATTGGATTATACTAGGTATTTGTAAATGATCATTCGGAAGAGGCTTTTACATAATTTAGTGTTCCAGATTAATAATTCAATAATTTACCCAACTATGATATAACTACTTCATCTTTTAATTAATATTGGAAGAATTCACAACCCTATATAGTTTTAATCTTCATTAATCTTCTTTCAATTTCTTTTACTTGTTTTTAGAATCATCATCCTTTCAATTCAATCAATCATCTTATTAGATATTTTTAAATAAATAGTATCAACAATTAATAACAATAGTAGGAATTAAGTCCTCGTGGGATCGATATTTTTGTACTACTTGAACGATACGTGCGCTTGCATTATACGTGTGTGTTTACGCCGGTCAAGTTTTTGGCGCCGTTGCCGGGGACTTATTTTTCTTGAGTTATTAATTTTGAAGCTGTCTAATTTACTTATATCTAATTTTCTCTATTATTATCTGTAATTTTTATTTCTTTCTTTTGTTTTCAGGTGATTAAAAAAATGGAACATTTTGAAAAATTTCAAGCTTTACTAGAAGAAGATACACCCCAAATCCGGGAGCAACAGTCTAGTTTTCTGAGGCCTGTTGTCCAACACAACAATTATCACTGGAATTCAGAATCAAGCAATTCTACATTTGCTCAGCAGAATGAAATGGGGAGATGTGTAATTTGTGATGGCAACCACCTGAACGATCAATGTATATACCTTTCAGAGTGGCAGAATTATTGGAATCATACAAGGTACGAAGAATCATCACATTTTCCATCTTATCCACCTTCTACCTACGATTTTCATCAACAATCAGAACCATCAGAGGAAGATCAGAGGGTTGACATGTTCATAAATTATTCATGGAACGAGAAGCTCAATTTGATGCACAAATTCAGAGTCAAGCTGCGTCTATACAGATGATGACAGATCAAGTTAGACAATTAACAGATAACCTGAATCACATATCTCACGGAGCAAATTCAAATACTATTGAAGAAGCCTTCGAATATCCTGAGACTCATCATGACATCATAACAGAGGACGAGGCTGAGCAGTATCAAGAATCAGAGGTATCAGTTCAGGAGCCTGCACCAACAAAGTCTCAATTTGATTTTTATTATTCAGACTCTGACGAGGATGAAGCTGAGTTGTTTGTACCAACTGTAATAACAATTGAGGATGGAATTCTGTATCCTCAAAATGAAGATCTTGGAGATTCCATTGCACAAATGTTTGAAGAAGATCTACCTGAGCCAATCATTTCACCCAAATCAGAGGATGAAGACCTACAATCTGACATTTCTTTTCATCCTCAGGTTGACAATTTTGAAGCATGTATTTCCCAGATGACAGATGAAGAACTGAACGAGGAAATTTTGAAATTCATCTGTGAAGAAAAGGTGGAGCAAGAAACAGAGCAAATGGAGGAGCAAATGTCTGAACTTATCAAAGATCCAGAACATTCAGGAAAAACATCACTGTTTTGGGGAGTACAATTTAAAGATATCACACAGAAGTTTGACAGAATGAAACTTCCATTCCAAGTCAAGCACCATACAAGACCTCCTGATTTTCTTTCTTTCTTTTCAGGAACCACTGGAGCAACAAAGATTAAAAAGGTGGCACAAGCACTTAATGAGACAAAACTCTTTTTGCCACTTTACCGTTGGAAGAGACCTTTCAAAAGCAACGCTCATGGAAATGTCTTTAATCGGACATCCAAAACGACGCTGAAACCTCATTGACAGATAGATTTCAGTCACGTCTGGCTGAAGACAAAAAATTTAGCGCTAGCTGGGAGGCAACCCATTTAACCAGGTACTATCTTCTAAACTCTTCTTCTACTATTTAAGACATTGGGGACAATGTCTCATTTAGGTTTGGGGGTGAGGAATAGTTAATAGTACTTGTTTGTTATTGTGTTTTTATTTTTAGTCCAAAATTTTTCGAAAAATACAAAAAAAATTAAAAAATTAATAAAAACAAAGGGCATATTTAAAGCTAGGTGATGGTTTGATGTCTTCCTTCACTCACTACCTTTTTATAAGGAAAAGCTGTGGAGGCACCTAAATAATCATTCACTTGTAGCGTGTTGTGACAGACTAGTTTGGAGGACTCGTTGTTTATTCCTGACAACAAGCGATAAGAGCCTAAGGGGCTTGGGTATTTAAGTGAGCCTCGCTCCACCTTCCCTCTGGGGAATCTACAACGGGAAGTCTATTCGACAGTTAGTCACACACCATAAATTCGTTGGCACGTACCATAAGGTATAAAAAAGGTGCGTTCACTTGGTCGCTTGAACCCTTGAGTGGGGAGTCCTAGTTGTGAACAATCCTTTGTCAGCGAGAGCCTTTTTTAAAAAAAAAAAAACAAAAAAAAAACATGTAAATTATAGTTATATGACCGGTAGAAATGTTTTGTTGTTATGTTGACTAAAAAGATGAAATTGGTAAGAAATAGCTGTGTAAGGAATTTCCACTCCTGAGACGTATTTCAAACCTAATTCAAAACAAGTTAATTTTTGTTTATTCACTTTTGAATTATTTAATCTGTAAATTCTCCATAAAACTGACTAAAATGGATCTTCATATACTTAGTTGGCAGATATTATCAACATACATGGTAACATACGGACATAGGATAAAATTGAAAAGATTGTAATATTCAGTGCTATAGTTTAATTGGAGAAGCATCTCAAAAAAAAGTAATGGAATAAAAAAAAAAATTACATCTGAGATCCGAGTTATTAAGTCTGTAAGGGTATTTTAATACCTAGTGCCCTAAAACCAACTGGTTTGGGAGTCATTGGCCCAAAACTCGTTACATGGATCAAAAAAATGATGAAAAATTTATATATATGTATATATATCTGAAGTCTGAGTAATTAAGTCCTTAGGGGTGTCTTAACACCTGATGCCCTAAAGCCAACTGGTTTGGGAGTCACCGACCTAAAGCTCGCTACATAGATGGAAGATATTGTATATAAATAAAAAATAGAAAATAGAGAAAAAATCAAAGAAAAAATCAGAAAAATCAGAAAATTTATTCCATTACTACAAAAGATGTGAAATCTGATAAAACTTTAGGACAAAAATATTACTCTCTTATCAACTGCACTTATGACCGTTGTGGGCAAAAATGAGTTGTTTAATATTTTGTTGGCTGTGTATATGAAGAATGGTAAAAATAATCGGAGAATTTACTTATTTAGTAATTTAGAATGAAACAAAACAACTACTAAACTTGGAGTAGAAGTTTCATCTAATGAGTCACTGACTTCTTTATTCTCTTTTCTCTTGTCTTTTTGCTTTTGTGTGCATTAGTTTCACTACCTTTTTACTTTTATAAAATGTTTGTGGGTATCATTGCTGTAAACCCTCACGAGACTACAACTCGTCCACTAGGGACACATATGGGTTTAAAGGCTTGTTGCATATGCTAAATGCAATCGTGATCCCTACGAAAGTGGCTTAGTTAAATTTTATTATGTTATTTTATTTTGTATTTTGCTCGAGGACTAGCAAAATGTTAGGTTTGGGGTGTGATGAGTGATAAAACTATCATTATTTCCCACTCATTTAACTTAATATTTTGTATAGTTTCTTGAGTTTTGTGAATATTTTGATGTGTTTTGTGTTATTTTGTAGATAAATAAAGTTTCAGGACATTCTGGAGGTGATTTGGAGCAAAACTGTGAAATTTGGTGAAATTTGGCAAAAAGGGTATTTTGGTAATTTTGGGCGTCCCGACACAAAGGGTATTTTGGTAATTTTGGATATCCCGACACCAAAATAAAGTTTCAAGATATTCTGGAGGTGATTTGGAGAAAAACTGTGAAATTTGACGAAAATGGTATTTTGGTAATTTTGGGCGTCCCGACACCGAGGGTATTTTGGTAATTGCACCACCATGCCACATGTCAAAAATTCAACGAGCCGTTTTTTTTTTAGCACACCATGCCACGTGTCGAAAATTCAGCGATCCAAAAAAAAATAATAAAATAATAAAATAATAAAATAATAAAAATCAGAAAATAATAATAAAAAATTAGATTTTTTTGCCTATAAATAGATTTCGAATTTTTAGTTTCAAATGTACCAAATCCTCTGTAAATACTTATATAATAGAGAGTTCTTCATATTTTCTTCATATATTCAGTTTTATTTACGCTTTGTAGTAGTAATTCTATTCAACCATGAGGGAGTAACCTCACCATGCTGAGGTAATAAGGTAATTCTTTTACTTTTGCTTTTTAGATTAATCTCCCTTAAAATATAATATATAAACTATTTAAAATCTGAATTAATAAAAAGATACCGCCATTCTAGGTCGGTTGGTTATTCAATTCAAACTGGTTAAACCTGACTTAATGAGGATACTGCCATTGTAGGTCGGTTGGTTTAAGTTTATATTTCTGTTCCGCCTTATGGCTGGTATATTTGAATTTGACTTAATCAGGATACCGCCATTCCGGACGGTTGGTTTAAAATATCACAAGATTATATATTATTTTATGGGAGATATCTAAATAGTAAATAGTAGAAGTTAATTCCTTTTACCTTAGCATTTCTTTTTATTACTTTTCAGCAATTTCATTTTATGTCTTTTAAGTTTTTATTAGTTTTAGCTATGTATTGTAACTAAATTAAATATCTAGGGTTGTGATAAAATCTAATATAACCGGTTTTAAAAGGGTTAGATTATAGTTTGAGTAATTTAAAAGAGTTATTTATTGAGTCATAATCTTAATGCCTTTTTATTAATTGGCCATTAATAAAATTGATTTAGATAAACTTAAAATGAACTAGACATAGGGATTTTAAGTTAAAGACCACAGACTCAATAACTCACGATCTTCCTTAATGATAGATAACCCTTTTAATAGATTTCCTTACAGGATAGGAATATACCTGTTGGGCGGGGGTAGTCATAATTGGAACTCAATCTTAATGAATCTAGGTAATTTAATTGACATAGACATATGATTCAATTGGATTATACTAGGTATTTGTAAATGATCATTCGGAAGAGGCTTTTACATAATTTAGTGTTCCAGATTAATAATTCAATAATTTACCCAACTATGATATAACTACTTCATCTTTTAATTAATATTGGAAGAATTCACAACCCTATATAGTTTTAATCTTCATTAATCTTCTTTCAATTTCTTTTACTTGTTTTTAGAATCATCATCCTTTCAATTCAATCAATCATCTTATTAGATATTTTTAAATAATAGTATCAACAATTAATAACAATAGTAGGAATTAAGTCCTCGTGGGATCGATATTTTTGTACTACTTGAACGATACGTGCGCTTGCGTTATACGTGTGTGTTTACGCCGGTCACCAATCCGGACCGTATTTATGTCTGACTCATGAATACGAACATCCCCTTATTCCATAATATTACTTATTTATGGTTGCACCTCTTGTTTTTATATATGTATTCGATCTGATTACGATTAGATTGAAACTAAATGTGGTTAGTGATATGTATATATTAGACAAATGTCCGATAATATATAATGCAGTACACAGTTACAAAGTTAGTTTGTAATTGACATTGGGAAGTGTCACTGCTATATGTATATTATCAAACATAGTTCCTGGTCAAGATTTGCTAACACGGGTCGGTTAGTCAAATCCGTTAAGACCAGTAATGTCGTATATCGAGACTTGGTCCGATGGTTTATCCCAATGAACCATGAGTCTGGGGAGACTCGTATAGACATGTAGGTGTTTATAGTGTATAAACATTGAATGGCTCACCGAAGATTCTTAATGGATGGTACACCAACGTCAATAAGAATCTTATTGGGTTGAGTAGCATAGTGGTCCTTCGACTTGAGATATCACTGTGGATGTATGAGACATCCTCCACACTTAGATGACAGTCACGTCACCGATCTATTTAGATCAGACCTCCGTCTGTTCGTTGGGTGTGGATCGATCCTCAGGATATCCTGTGTGTGTCAAGATAAGATCCGTCAGTTCTGTGTACAGAGCATAGGTAGTCCATATATAATTAGCAGTCTGTTAAATCTGTGGCCACAATATACTTCGGAAGTAAGTTCCGAGTGTTATTTAAAGATTGCTAATAGATACGTCGACAAGATAATACCTATAGAGATTTGACGTTTACATCTATATCTCTGGGATTATCTGGATACCTGTGACTGAGGGATTATACGTATGCAATGACCTCGACCTGTATGATTCAGCGAGATTATTCGTGATCGTCATAATCTACGGGTGGATAGATTATGGACACGAAATTGGATTTCGTGACGGATATACCTGAATCTAGAGAGTCTCAATAATGAAATATACTCGTAGAGCACTAGAGCAACATTAATAATTAATATTGATTATTTATAAAGTCGTTTAAAGGTTAAACGCAAAATACATGCTTAGGGACTCGATAGTCCTTTCCTTAATTGTTGTGTATTTACATTTAATACTTGATTAATTTAAATACACATTAATTAATAGTCAAATTGAGATATTTGACTAATATCATAAATGTATATATGTATTTAATATTTAATGTAAATATAATACATATATTTAATATATTTATATTTAATTAATTAATTAATTATTTAATTGTTAAATGATTAAATTAATTAAAATATAAATATTTTAAGATTTAGATATTTGTTTTAAGGCTTAGTTGCCTTTGTTGACCAAGTGATAAATATCTAATAAAGTGGTTTTTAGATATTTAATCAACTTGATCAAATTAAATGTGAAATGAAATTGAAATGCCAAGGCTAAACTAAAACAAGTATTTATAGTTTTCATTTCATTTTCATTTGATAACCTAATACACTTTAAAGAAAACTCCATTAATGGAAACCAAAGAAAGCTTGTGAGAAAGAAAGAAGAAATCAAAGAAAGCTTGGATTTTAGTAAGTTTCTCCAACTTACTATTAGAAAGGAAAATGTTCCTTAGGATCTAGGCTTTAACATATGATGTTCTTAGGTTATTTCTTTCTTTATTCTTTGTGTTTTTGATGATGGAAGTTTTGGTGAAAGTGTAGAGCATGTATGATGAAGGAAGCTTATGGCTATTATAGTAATAAGTGTTCTTTTATGGTTTTGGAAACCTTGTTGCTAATCTAGAGTTGTTGACCCACTCTTAGATGACCTAGATTTGATCTTGAGTTGTTTCATTGTGTTGAGACTTGGATTGGATGGAAGAATGATGATTGAAGTAATTGATTTAACCAATTTGGTCTAATTTGTCCAATTTGATGAAATTGAAAAATTAGGGTTCATGACCAATTCCAAATTTGGGGCTTTTCATATATGTTGTGCATTTGGCTGTGTATATGATGCATATAAAGTTTCATGTTCATTGGATTACATCTTGATGTGTTTTGATGCATGAAATGACAAAGTGCATAATTTGGCACCAAAAGTGGTGCATTCGGCCATGGGTCCAAAATTTGGGATTTTGATTGTTTTGGTGTTTTGATGTTTTGAACATGCTAAGTTCATCTTAGAAATGATTTAGAATCATACAAAATTGATTTGATCAATTTCGGACTAAAATGGACAGAGTACCAAGTGTAAGGGCAATTCGGTAAATTCACATAAATATGATTTATTTGAATTTTATTTCATAATTTAATTATTGGATAATTAAATAAATATGTTTATTTAACTAATCTGAGAAAAAGTTTTGAAATCGGAAAATTTGATTTTCCACCGCTTCCGCTGCGTTACCGATATTCCCCCTTAAAACCCCTACATTTGGTTACTCAAAAAGAGGAACCGGAACCGAACCATAAAATTAAGGTTATGATTTCGATTCCGGTTCCTAGAATCGGAATCGACGATTCCTAAAATCGGAAATTCCAAACAGTTCTGATTCCAATTCGGAATCGAACAGCGGCCGGACCTACTTCTATATTTATAGACGTTCGTATTTCACAAAATGCAAAATTGCTATAAAACAATATTGTATTGTGTTGCAAAAAACCAGTATTGTATTGTCCGATCAGTATTTATTTATTTTATTATTATTATTATTATTTTATTATTATTATTATTATTATTATTATTATTATTATTATTGGGTTTTGATTATATAGGTTGCATAGTGATTGATGAGTTGGCCGCAGCAATAAAATCACTAGATCAAAATCCTATAGAAGAAATAACAGTAGTACTGTTACACTGACGAAAGGTATGCGTCTGAAATTTAATCTGCTAATGCAAGTGAGACAATCAAGGTCAAGGATTCCAAATGGAATGCATCAATGAGGACTCAGAAAACAGTTAATTAGAAAGATTATAAATCACTAACATAGAATCTATAATCCTAAATTTTGATGAATCCTATACGAATTATAAAAATCATATTATACGTTAAAAAATTTAAATTTTAGTAGATTTAAAATCTTAATTTTAGGTGCCAATGAGGTAGTGGCCTCATTGGTAACCCATCGAGTCCCCACAAAAGCAGTGGGGACTCAAACGTTCATCTTTAGGAGGAAGAAGTTCTCCTATATGGGAGTTGATTCCCAAGCTGTGTCTTGGCTGATTTAGAATTTGTAAGTCCCGAGTTACGTCTCGGTTGATTTATGGGCAGTGCTATAATTGTATGTATCTGGAATCCCAATTGATAGCATATTATAATATATGTAGTTTGTAATAATTCAAAAAAAAAAAATCTTAATTTTAGGTGAACCAAGTGACTGTTTCAAAAAAAGCCAACTCTATAGCAGGCATAGCTCCTATAGAAGAGATAAACTATCACGGAAAACCCCGCCACAAGTTGCAGGTTTCGGGTTCCCTTTTATGGGTTAAGTATATAAAAGAAACTTTCTCTTATAATGATAAGGAATTTGATTGATTTACAAAGATTGACTGAATCAATCTTAAAGTTAATTAACAATATCTTTAAATTGATTGATAAAGATGGAACGATCGCTCCCTGCCTCCTGGTATGTTGTCTTTATTCGTATTTTTGTTTTGTTCTTATCGATTACCAGGCTCAAGAGCCAAATCTCAATCACTAATAAGAGTGAAGACAAAATATTTTAACTAGGTATTACATAATGTAATCCTTCTACTTGAGGCAAATTCACATTTTTCTTTATCATTTCACTGTAAATAATTTTGAATAACTTTAATTTTGACTAGTTAAAATTATTTTTGCTCTGCTCTCTTGGCTTTAATTGCCTGCGTCAACACTTGTGTGCCTGAAGAGGTTTGAAGTTTCATGAGAATTGAAGAAACTCTCTCATTATTCATTAATGGCATCTAACAAAATCAAGACAAAGTTACCTGAAAACCCTCGAAAGAGTTTGTGAGAAACAAATCTTATATATTTGTACAACAACAAAACTAAAAAACAATAATATATATATATTAAGATACATACAAGAGAATATGAAAGAAAGGAGATAATAAGATGTCCTGAAAAAAAATAAGCCGAAATTTGGCAAATATCCCTTATGGGGATTTAACATTTCATGCCGTATAAAGTTGACTGTAGTGCTATAAAATAAAAGTTATATATCCCTTTCAGTCAAGATTTGAAACTTATCAGTGCAATATTTGCTCCAAAGACACAAGAAGTTGTATGTCATGTCAAGAAATAAATAATAGCCAGGACAAGCAAAGCTAGCTAATTAAAAAAAAAAAAAAAAAATTAAACTCAACAATGGGTAAAGAATTAAAACAAGTCCAAAAAATCTCAACTAGGTTGGCACTTTTGAATTTGCCGAATCATATGCTATATATAAACCTATTTCGAGTAGTTTTTTTTTATAAATAAATTAAAGAGTCAAATACAATCGTTTAAGATAAAAGAGACCAAAACTTAATTATAAGAATGAAATGTACTGATCTTGTTAAAACTTTACTCCACAAACAAGTAAGAAAAGTGTACCGGCAAGCTATATAGGAAGAAATTAACATTATATAGACATATGTTTTCACCTACTTAGATTTGACAAATAATCAATTAATCATCTTTTTTTTTCTTAACCTTGAAAAGACTATCCAGAAGATATTACTACTTGAAATCCACATGAAACAATATGTTATGGTAAGTGATAATGAATATAATCAAATCCCCCTAATCTAATGTAAGCCAAGTTTGATTCTTCAAATCCTATTTAACATACATGGGAACCATTACAAAATTTTGTTTTTTCTTTGGAACAGTACAAATTTAATTTCTTTTAATCATTAATTATGTGTAAATTACCACCCAAAAAAAAAAAAAAAAATCATTCTCCACCAGATCTAGCTACCACTGTATTTATAATTTCATGTGGGATGGATAAGTGTTTTCCCCCCTCTTCAACCATTTAGATCACGAACTAAGAAATGGAGAAAATCTACCATACAACGGAGGTACCACGTCATCCGTGCAACAATCCAATCAATCATTGTCACGCCTGCTAAAATATTAAAAAATAACTAAAAAAATGGATTTTAAATCTTACATATCATTTATTAATTGGTTGGTGATACCACATCACTCATACCTCCGTTGCACCAAAGAACTACTATAAGAAACGATGATCTTATCATACAATAAAAATTAAGAAATTAAGTAGATTCAAAATGTACTTTTTAGTAATTTTATTTTATGATGTTTCTGAGATAGATCTACAATTTTGAATTAGATCCCAATTCATGAAAATCTTTAAAACATAAAGGAATATAGAATTAGGAATAGATCGGATCAAAAGAAAACAAAAGAAATTGCAATACAATCAGATGACAAGAAAATACAAAAGCACTTTCTTCAAGGCACGAAGGGAGGGATCTCAAAGCACCAACCGCAAACTTAAAACCCTAACAACATCTCAGTCCTGCTAATAAGATTCTTCACAAAATTGAATTACAAAAGATTAATTAACTGAACAACCCAAAAACATAAAAAAAAGTTAAAAGTACTATAACATATACCTTTTTCTAGGGTTTTGGTAGAAAAACCCTAATGGGTTTGTTGAGAAAGATTCGAAGGAGAAGAAATTAGGGTTCCTGGGCATGCTACCATTAGCAGGTGAAACTTCCAGATGATCTAATCTTTCCTACAGAAGGATATTGAAGGAAAGTTTAGATCATGCTGGCAGCTTCAACTACTAGTAGTGCACGAATACTACACGACGATTATAAGCTCCGATGAACAATCCGTATTTTCAACTTATGAAATCCTCTTATTTTCCATCATTATTCTACTGTTCTGCGTCTTGTTGAAGGTTTAGAAGAGAAAAGTGGACGAGGGAGATATAAATAGAGAGGAATTAAAGATAAGCATATGACTTTCTTTTCTGCGCTCTCTAGGTGCTTTATATGACAAGGATAAATATTACCATAGTATAAAATTTGCATGAAAACAAAGTTTTGTATGGTAATTTGTTGGTGCTAGTTAATTCGACTTGTAAAATTCAAACATTATTTTATATCTTACATAGGTGAAGACAGTGGCGTAACTAAAATATTAATTTAATAAGGCCAACATTTGATATTCAAAAGAATTAGTAAAGTTATCTCATTAATATGACATATTTTAATAGATTATCGGGTCGAAAAGGACAATTGCACTCATTAACCTATATGTGGTGCTGTCACAGAGCAAAGAGAAAATTGAGTTACCATCGTATTATTACAGTAAGTGACTCTCAATGATATAGAAAAGTGATCGGGATAGGAAGTGCTTTTGTGTTTAAGTCATTTTGGTAATTTTATGATCATGTTAGAGACTTGAAACAGAAAAAGTAGATGGAGGAGAAAAAAGTTGGATGTGGTCCAAAGAGAAGGCAAATTGAATATAGTCACGCCTAAGCTCTTCCACATGCAGACAGCTTATTGAGAGTTTCTATATATCCCAATAGGCTTTAATATTTTTTTTAACTTTAATTGGATCATCTCTTTCATGCTCTCTTTGTCCATCTTTTTCTTGTCTTTGTGTGTGTGTGAGGTTAGCATCAACTGTGCAGTGTGCGCCAAAATAATTATAAGACACAAGTATATATGGGGACCAATAAATGTTGCCAGTTATATACGGTTCACACGATGGGGCATATACTGTAGATAAGAGTCTATGACAAGAATCTAACAAATGAAGAAAATATACAGCCATTTATACATCTTATATAGATCATATATATCGTAAAATATAGAGAAATTATCAATCATATATCCAAAATTTAACATGTTATCAAAAATATACCATTCTGAAATTTTATACACCAGTCCATCCAAAGATTATAAAGTGTATCAAGAGTCTAGAAAATGTTCACTTACTTTATAATTTTTAGGTGGACACCACATTACATACAAAAGTTTAAACTGATAGGGATAAGGAAATTAAATCTTAAGGTCATGTGGATCTCAAATCCAAACGACTTTTCATGGTGTTCTATCTTGCAATTTTTAAAGAGAAGACTAGCGGCGGTGTAAGAATTTTTTTTAACATATAAATTCACTAGTGGATAGCAAATTTAAAATCCGAGAAAACTCTAATTATCTTATGGTTAGTGTAGGAGCGAAGCGGGATTTACCGCTATGCATGTGACGTTGGCGATCATGATATTATTGGCTCAAAACCCGTAAAGAGTACAAATAGTCATTTACGGACTAACCAGAGAATAAATAAGCCGCCACTCAATATAAGACACTGTGAATTATTTAAGACCGCATTACACCCCTCGCAAGGTTCGATCTTAAACCTGTTTGGGTTCAAAATGGTTCCTTACTTATGCCAGCATAACATCCAGGTTCGAAAAGAGGATCCACATGTCTTATAATGCACAGTAGCAGTTTTTATCTCATATAATCACATAGACAGCACGTGATAAGAGAAATAATGAACAAATAATGAACAAAGCCCCAAAAATTAGAATAAATAATGTATCTTGTCGGCCTATCTTCATGGAAACCTGGCCGATCATATTCATGGTAGACCGAAGATTAATGCATGTTCGGTCGGACTTGCAGTAAGTCAAGTCAGATGTGTTGTGTGATCCAGAAGGATCGAAAACACAACATATCCGAATGACAACTATGACAACATCAGAATGGTTAGATAAAAATTAAGACGGTAGTAAACGATGATAATAGCAGTGAATAAATAAGTGACTAGAGAATAAACATGATAATAATGATAATTACAGAAATAATGATGTGCACATATGTTTCTCAATGGTACGTGCAATTGTATCCCGAGTGCAAACCATATTATCGTCCATTCTGAATCGACTATGGAATCTATATCCGGATTCCCATCATAAATACCACCATAAACATAAGCTCAGATGTAGTCGTTTATACGACCATACTTTTTGTATGATAATTGTATGTCCGACCAAACATATATAATGTCCGACCGGATATAAAGCGTTAAAGCAACAGTGAAATAAGATCTGGAGTTTAAGGTTTTGAGGCCATCATGTCGTACCTTAAGCGTAACTCAACTCCAAGAACACCTCTGAAAGTTTAAGTTGGTTGCTAGATCTCTTGCTGAAGATGGGAAACTTATGGAATCCTAGTGTTGCTATATTTTTTTTTGTTCGATTTATGTTTGGCAGCTCGTGATTTTTTACTACCGTCATTTTTCAATTCCAAGGAAAGAGCCCATTCTTCTGTGTGTTTGTTCCCTTTTTTATAGTATTAGGGTTGCAGTTAATAAGGAAATCATCTCCTCTGATAAGGAAATGAATAGTTATGGAAAATGATTGAAAAGGAAATAGACTTATTATGGAAGATGGTTAAGAAGGAAAGAAATGATTTATGAAGGTTGGTTAAGAAGGAAAAATGAGATGGAATCCGTCTGCAAATCTGGAAACCCGATACATATCTGGCCTGCTTTAAGCGTTGTTCGACTGAATATGGTGACTCTGGACGGACATAGGTGATGTCCGGCCTGGGTTTGGACTTGATGCATATCCGGCCCGACCTATGTTATGTCCGGCCGGATTTGGTGGCTCTGGATAAGTCTAGCCGGACATAGGTGATATCTGGCTAGAATTTGGCTACTCTTTTTGGAATCATCTGGAGTTTCTTTCCCTACCAACATTAAATCTCACAACCTTCCCAAACTTTTCAGGTGGTGTCCTTATAGGAGACTCATCATCGGGTTATACGTAAAAATACAATGTGTACCGTTAGTATCAACAAAAACCATATAAAAAAGCATCTCAACTCTTTTTCTTTATGTTTATTTTATATTGGGGACAATACTGTTAGGGCAGTTGTGGAACCCCTTGAGTCAGATTGGTACCCCGCGCAGCGGAAATGGATCTAACCTGTGGATATCAAGCATGAGTGTAATTTTAAATAATTTAATGAAATGCTATATTCCATTACGAGTGTATAAGAAAAAATCAGGACTGAATCGGAGTCCGGAAACTCCTGAACGGAATGAAACAAAATTGAGCGCACGTAGTGCGTGACGCGCGTGCACTGTAGCGCCCCAGCCCTCTTCAATTTTTTTTTATTGTTTATTTGATTTTCTACAGTGTGCGAGGGCACTATTACCCTAATTTCTTCTGGTCTTCCCTAAACACTTTAAAAACACCTAAAAATAAATTTTAACATCAAAACCAACATCAACACATGTTATAGAATAAAAATCAAGTTTTTCAAAATATAAAATATTTTTACAAAAACATAAATTTATTCTAAATACGCACTTGCGTAATTTTGAATCCAATACACAAACCAAATTAGAATCCCAATAAGAAATGTCTCGTGAATAATTCTAGGTTACTCAAAGGTGGTCAAGTGATTCTAGAATGATATTCATAGCTCTAAGTTTTAATCTAGAGTTCCAAACTCTAATTTTATGTTTATGTCTAACATAAATATTTTGACTCAATTACAAGCATATGTGTTTATACTTCCAAAGCATCCTAATACAATTAATTAGCCTAATTATGTATATAATACATAATTCAACACTATATGTCTCATTAATGAAAAATATAGCTTTTAGAGAAGATCAAACTTACCTAGCAAGGTTGATTCAAAGATCCAATCTACTTCTTCTTGTTGAAATGTTTGGAGAACTTCCAAGGATTAGCAAGCTTGATCCCAATGCTAGCAAGTTTCACCCCAAGATCCAATCTTGATTTCTCCTAAATGAAATGTTGTAGAGACCTCACAAAACTTCTCTAAACACTTCTCTAACTTAGGCTAATTTCTCTAATACTTGCTTTTATTTAGCTTTCTCAAGCTTTTGATTTTCTTAATTAAAATATTCTTAAAGCTTGCTATTCATAACAAAACTTAGGTATTTTTAATTAATAAAAGTTGTAATCAATTTTTAGGTGGGCTTAATCTAATTTGTCCAAATATATATAAATAGGTGTGACTAATCTCCATTATCTACCACTTTGATTTAATCCAATTAAATCAAGCCAAAATCACCTATTATTACATACTTATAATTACCATAATATCCTCAAATGGTAGAGATAATTATGATTTTACAATTAAGCCCATGTGTAATTATTAAATTAATACAATTAATCCAATTAGGTCAAAGTGAATAATCAATGTTATCCAATAACACTTGATTATCTTAGTTGATAATTATAATATCGAATATTATCTTTTATCAAAATTAATCGGCTACCCAAGTGCTCAATGAGTACACTTCATATTGAGACGTTCAGACACGTTTGTCATATAAGCCTAACTAATATGTACGCAATTCTGCCACCTCCAAATTCTTGAAGAACATGAACGACCTTTCTGAACTATACAAGTCGAGGTCATCACATATGTTTAATAATCCCTCCGTCGTAGGCTATCTGAGTTATGCTTAGAAAATATAGAATACACCGTCAAGTTTCTGAGACGCACATCTCATGTCGACATGTCAATGATTCTTCATAACTGATGCGATCCACCCTAGGTGATCGACTTCGGCCAAAGCCTTAAGAATCGTGACTTTACTCACATGGATACATAAACCCCTTATGGTACATATATGGGTCGACAAATCCTATCTTGCTTCGCACTTGATTACTGAATGCATCGGTCTCCACCCAACAAACATTTAGAGGCAAGGCTAAGAAAGATTTTCGACATACATGTCATCAAAGTGTGGAGGATCTCACACAAAATCAATGTTATCCTATAGTCAAAGGATTACATATGCTACTCGACTCGATGAGATTCCTATTGACGGTGGTGTGTACTTCCAACTATTTGGAATCACCTATGAGTCATTCAGTATTTGGTCCAACCAATACCCACACATCTATACGAGTTTCCAAAACTCATGATATATTGGGTTAAACCATTGAAACTCCAATGCTAATATACGACATGTGCTAGTCTTCTAGGTTATAGGAATTCGACCGTATTCCAAAACCAACGACTATGAATATTTACTTTAAGAATAGTTTACAATAATAATACTTATCCTAATGTCGGATCACCTAGTGTCCAATATTACTACAAGACTATTCTAAGGTCGATGTCATTCTTAGCATATATATACATCAATCTAATACGCATAATGACAATATAATTAATAAGGTATAAAATGAAAATGTAGTTATTTTATGAATAAATAATAAAATATACAATTCAGATTGACACTCCAAGCATCAACTCCAACAAATACAAACTTTAAGTTTGAGGTATGTGCATGTGCATGTTAGCTTTAGTGCCTACTATTGTCAATTTTTAAAAATAATAAATAAATACAAATTCAATCCTAGGTAGTGAAGTATAAGTCTGAATGATGAGTTTGATTGCGTTAGTGTGAAATCTTTGATAAGTTCCCAATTTACTCTTATCTAAAACATTTAGTAGGTAATTTAGGTTAGACTCGTAAGCACTTAAAAGTAGTTTTCTAGTAGAAAGAGCCTAGTTAGTCAATAAAATGATTAGTTGAGAAAGTTATTAGACGGTTGTAAGACACAGGAGCTGGGCGACGCATGCTGTTCTAGACACATGGCCTAGTTGGGAGTACGGAGTAGCCCACGGGGGACTAAACCGAGAGTAATGGAGTCGCCACCCGGTGTGAACCGGGAAAATGATTTAAGGCTGCATTCACCCCTCGCAAGGGAAGACCTCAAACCGTTGGGTTCGGAATGGTCCCTTACTTATGTCGTTTGTAATGAATGGATTTGTGCAATATTAACCAAGTCTACTTAACATACATGTTGGTCAAAGTAGTCTAAATTCTAGGTTTGCATGCTTCAACAGTAAACTTTTCATAACGGCAAACATCCGACATCACACATCAAACATGTTACATATATAGTAGTCTAAACATGCCTTAATTTAAATTCCTAATACAAAAGGTAAATAACTAAAACATGATTGAAATAAAATAACATTCTAGTAGCCTAATCATGCTCAAATACAAGTTGGATGAAATGAAATACATGAATCTTTCGAGTGGTACGGGGCATTGTATCCCGAGTGCAAACCATAATACCGTCAATTCGGATTCGGCTATGGAATTTATGTCCGGGTTTCCATCCAATATACCAGAAGAAAGAACACATATTTCATTCACCCCAAAATCACATCATACACTAATTCATTATTTTATGTAAATAAATTCCAAATAACATGCTCAAATAACCATTCAAATTAAACACACTTCCTAAGTCATTATTTCATGTGAATTAGTTCCAAACAACATGCTCGACCAATTATTCATGCTAAACACATAAAATACATTGCCTAAATCATTATTTTATGTGAGTAAATTCAGTAATATAAACCCTCAGGTCTAACCTTTTTTGTCGCTTTTCGGAGATGCGTTATACGGCCGTCGGAAAGGCTAAGACACCACGGTTCCACTGATTCGCTGCTTCGACGTTTTGCTCACTGTTTTGCCATATTGTTCGCTGTTTTGAGTTCGTTTCACTGCGTTTCAGGTCTCCACACTTGGCTCACTGGTTGGCAGTGAATTATGGACTGTTTTGGTGTCAAAACTGTGTGGTTTTAAGGGATAATTCACTGGTAGTTTAGACTAACTCACTGGCAGTTTTTAAGGGGCTGACTTGCGTGGACAATAGGGCTGTTCTGGATGAGTGTTTGGGCGAGTTTGAGGGCTGGTCTGGATGAGTGTTTGGGCGTGTAACGTGAAGTCTGGATGATGGGCTGTTTGGCGTGTAATGAAGGCAGAATGATGGGCAGTTTGGCGTGTAATGTGAAGGCTAGATGAGGGGCAGTTTCGGTACGTGAAATTGGCTAGCTTCTAGACAACAGGAGCTGGGCGACGCTGTCCTAGGCTCGCGGCCTAGCTGAGAAGTATGAAATAACATGGAGTCGCCACCCGGTGTGAACCGGGATAAAGATTTAAGGCCGCACTCACTCCTCGCAGGAGAAGACCTCAAACCGTTTGGGTTCGGAATGGTCTCTTACTTTATGTCACTTGTAATGTTTGTGATTTGTGTAATATTAACCAAGTCTACTTAGCATGCATGCTCAAGCGTACTTAGATCTAACATGCTTTCATCCAAATAATTCCACGCAATATAACACAACGAGCACATTGAATCATTACATTAACATGTATAAATCATTACCCAAACGCATCATAAACTAATAACGTGCATAAAGGACAACCTAAATATGCTTTAACAAATAAATAATAAACTAAACTAAATCATGCTTTAA
>SKCR01001664.1:0-28120 GCA_019454045.1 Zanthoxylum bungeanum | reverse complement strand
TGACCTTTACTGATGTGGCAGTTCGCGTTATGTTATGTGTTTCTTTTGAAATGCAAATCGGAAACTTTTAGAGTTTCGACACGAAATAAACAAACAGATCAGCTAAATATTAAACCATCACGGTTAGACCATGATGAAAATACTTAAGCAATAAGTTTCTCATAATACTTGAAAGGAGTATAGTATTCTTTCAATGAGGACTCCTCCCGGAACACTTCAATTGACGGTGAGTCCGAACGGAGAAAACCGAATTTTATTGGACATGATAAGGTTAAATCATGAGTCGCTTTAAGCTACCATTTCCTTCAACAGATACACATAAACAGTGCAGAACTCATTTAGAATAAGGTTCCATAAAAATCTGTTGACATACTTTATATTAGATATGAACAGGAAAGAAACCGGGTTTTCTCATTCCTGAATATTTGGGAATGCTAGGCATATGTTTGGATGATACCAAACTAAAACCCAAATCGGATAAGTGCCTAATTGTAGGTTATCCTAGGGATAACAAAGTATAGTACTTATACAACTCACAAGAGAATAAGGTTTTCCTAAGAGGAATACCTATATGCAGTGGTAAGTGGGAGGAAAGTAAAACTCGATGAAAATCGGAGTAATACTGTTCAGGCACCGAATCTTAATGGAACACATATAGTTCATCAATGATGAAACTATACCAATAATCTTCGAATACACAAAAAACCGAGTAAGTCAGAGAGAGTCAGAAAACCAACTGGGTATGGGTTTCTGATCTCACCTTATAAAGATGTTAATCTTATTGAGGAATACCAACTGACTACTAATGAGGAAGTGATACAAGGCATCGACTCCCTATTATGGCAAAGTGCCATGATATCCAAATGGATTCCATGTGTATCAACTTAGTTTGGATAAGTGATGTACGCAAGGCATTGTGCCTATTGGTACTATATAAGTCTTCTAGAAAGACATATATTGAAGGCAACATACCAACGTACTAAGCTGGGCTTGTAGCGAAAAGGTATCGTTATCAACATTGTGTGGATTACGACGAAACCTTTTACCTGTTGCCATTGGTAAATCCATTTGGATAATGCTTGCAGAAGCTGCATGTTTCATTCATGAAATATGACAGCTGAATGCCAAAACCGCTTTCCTTAACAGAAACATTTTGGAGGATGTTTTCAACATTTGACGGTTTTGTCGTACCAAAACTAGCAAACAAGGTTTGCAAGTTATTCGATCCATGTATGGATTGAAGCAATCATTACGTTCTTGGAATTATCATTTTGATGTAATCATAATGGTGTATGATTTAATTCAAAACGAAAATGATTCTTGTGTATATAATGAGGTTAATGGGAGCGCACTGACAGTGACTGTCGTATAAAATAATGATAATATATCATTTCTTGGAAATGATATTCCCATAAATACAATCGGTGAAAGCGAGGCTTTCAAGAAAATTCTCCGTAGAATTCTTGGGAGAAACAACCTTTATTCTAAGAATAAAGATCTACTGGGATTGATTTAAAGTTGTTAATACTCTCCGAGAACTCGTACATTGAAATAAATATACGTGACCTGGTGTCTCATATGCTTTGAGCATATGGAGTCACAATCAGGCAAATCCAAGTGATAGTCATTGGATTGATGTTAAGAACATCCTTGAGTATCTTAGAGGAACTAAGGATGCTGTCTTATACTATGGAGAATGAGAACTTGAAGTGACTGGGATCACTGCTGCAAGTTTCCTAACCGATAATAACGACTATAAGTCGTAACAACGGTACTACAAAGTTTGAATAACGGAACAGTGAGCTGGAAATCTTCCAAGCAAGATACTGTTACCGAAATAATAAACAACACAAGTGGATTTGTTGCAGCTGAGGCAACAATAGAAGCATTCTGGATTGATAATAAATCTAATTAGATTAGATATAATTCTGTTAGCAGCTAAGCTAGACTACAGCGCAGGCTAAAGAATTAATGGTCTCATCAACGATCCAGATATATACTTCGATATTTATCTGATTCGTTCGGATCATACATCGCGGGTGATGTGATGATCGAATAAATCGCATCAGATGATAATCATGAAAATCCGCTGACGAAAGTATTTTCTCAATAATTTGAGCGAACCGTACATAGTTGGGTGTAGGACACTGAGTGACTGGCTATAGGCCAAGTGGGAGATTGTTGGACAGTTATGACCCATAGCGTCACTATTTGTACAAATCATTGTGTTGTTGTACAAATTAACTATGTGACAAAGGAAATTGCTCTACTATCATTTGTGATTAGATCACCAAGATGATAATGATTGGAGGTCCATATGATTAGTTCCTGGATTGAGATGATATAAGACAGTATCAATCCACGAAGGTTTAATCATTAAATATCCCTAGTCAGAATATTATCGAGATTGTACATCGATAATCCATAAAAGACTAGTATTACACTTGTGCGCGTTGTGAGGCATAAAAACATAGTTCTCATATATTTGGGTATATGATACTCATGCAAGTGTAGTAGGAGGTTGTGTTTTACCGATGGTACGGAAAATAGCTTCGCTCTGGATAGACCCCTCGGAATTCCATTGGTAGTATGACTATGTGTCTATGGAAGTCCGAATCAGGGTAGGTGTATTTGGTCTTAACCTGATACTTGCACCGCTAATACTTGCGACAATCAATATGTTTTGGTTTTAGGTCGTCCAGGGCTTTAACAGGTTCTGTGTACGCCTCTGCTGGGTATTTTGAGAATCGTAGTGTGTTGGGGTGTGATGTCGAGACGGAAGTATCACTCCAGTCATAGTGGAGATGATGGTCACGTAGGATACGGAACTGGTTCTCTTATATACTGCAGTCATCGGGATAAAATGACTAGGTCATGTTTATTTGATATAGAGACTAGTTACCAGAGATCCGATATGTGCTTCGTACGGGGCAGACACAATTCCAGCACCAGGCCTTGCACGTGACATCCGATGCTGGATCGAAATACGTAATACTACGTATACTACGCCTGATATAGATCACATATTCCTGTAAGGATATTTCTGGAGAATTGGGTAGACATGGCGTTTTTCTAGAAGCCAACCTTGTCTTGTAAATCGGTAAAAATGTAGTACTAGGTACTTACGTGTTCGGATAGTCTGACGACCGGATTTACTGCCAACATTCCCGAAGATTCACCAATGATGTATGAATTGCACTTAATTAATATGGGATTAATTAATGAGAGAGAAAATTAATCTGGGATTAATTTCGGAGATATTTTATCTAGGATAAAATATCTTTAAAGAGAGAGAACGATTAATTTGGAATTAATCTATAAAATAATATATTCGATATATTATACGAAATTGGATTTCGACGCGGAATTGAAATTTGATTTTAATTCGGGCAAACGAATTGATTTAGAATTAATTCGTTAGCGACGTGAATAGTGATTTCGCTAGGCATAATCGTTTAATTACGTCGCAACGGAAAATTCGTTAATTGGATTTAGCAAACCCGAGCCCGATAGTGTTTGCGAGCGCACTCGCATTTCGAATTCAAATGCGGCCCACAAGTCACATCAAGTGTCAAATCTTTAGTCACATCAAGCGTCAAATCACATGTCACTTTGAGTGATGTGACAATTGATTGATTGATTGATTGATGGTAGTTGTTGGCAAAGCTTTAATTGGTTTGACTTTTGAAGCCAAAAATTGTGTATATGATTTTTGAAAATCAATTACCAATATTCAACATAACACTCTTTCTCTTCTTTCTTCTCCCTCTCTCTCTCACGCCCACAAGGGTCTGTTTTTCCTTCTGGTTTTCAGCTCACTACCGAAACAAGATGAAGGAGAAGCAAGGAATTTTTGTGGCAAAAATTCCTAAGTGCTAGCACACCATTTGAGTCTGCGAAAGTGATAGGGAACTGCACACGTGAGCTTGGAATCACCACCCAAAAGCTTGGAGCTTGGACCAAAAATTGGAGGACAAAAGCAGTGGACTGCCGAGAGCTTCAATGGAGTTCAAAGGGCTTAAGAAGTTTTGTTCTTCACCGCATCGCTCAACCGATTATTGTGAGTATTCCGCAACTTCTTCGATGTATTCACATGTTGTTTCTTGCTCAATAATCGATTCTTGCCTTAGACATAATAAAATCTCATGCATGGACCAAACTCCAGAACCCAATGAATCTTTCAAATCCACCAAAATGGCCCAAATACATCAATCTGACCAAGCGATGCAATCAACCACAACTTCAAGTTTACTTGGCCTAACAAACCGAGCAAATTCGGGATCACATCATCTCCATCTCTTGAAAATGATTCACCCTCGAATCCGAACCCGAATCATAGATAAAAATGACAAGATCATGTGATTATAATCCTGTAACAAAATAAAATCACATTGGAAAAGAATGATTATGGTGAGCAAAAGTCAATAGCGCCAATGAATGACTTTTTTCTAATTTTTCCCCTTTCAATCTCTCCATTGCTACTCTCATTCTTAACTCCACTTCAACCCCTAAGAGATTCCATATGGATTCACATTTGAAACCTCATTTAACATAAGCTCAACATGCCCATGTCGCTTCCTCAAACCAACATACTGATCTACGATCTTATCACACTCTACATATTTGGCCACATGTACTTTTTTCACCTCATAACTCATGGCCTCACAACCAATATCAGATTGCTCCATATGATATTCACCCTTAATAGTAACATCAAGCACCTCATTAGCATCATGAAGATGTTGGACAATTATGACCCATAACATCACTATTTGTACAGATCATGGTATTGTTGTACAAATTAACTATGTGACAAAGGAAATTGCTCTTTTATCATTTGTAATTAGATTACCAAGATATATAAATGATAAAAAGGTCCTTAAGATTAGTTCCGGATTGAGATGATATGAGACAGTATCAATCCACGAAGGTTTAATCATTAAATATCCATAGTCATAGTATTATCGAGATTGGACATCGATAATGCGGAATAGACTAGTATTCCACTTATCCGCGTTGTGGGAGCATAACGGCATAGTTCTCATATATTTGGGTATTGGATACTCATGCAAGTGTAATATGAGGTTGTGTTTACCGATGATACGGAAACAGCTTCGCTCTGGATAGACTCCTCAGAATTCCATTGGTAGTATGACTATGTGTCTATGGAAGTCCGAATCAGGGTAGATGTATTTGGTCTTAACCTGAGACTTGCACCGCTAATACTTGCGACAATCAATATACTTTGGTTTTGGTCGTCCAGGGCTTTAATAGGTTCTGTGTATGCCTCTTCTGGGTATATTGAGAATCGTAGTGTATTGGATGTGATGTAAAGACGGAAGTATCACTTCATTCACAGTGGAGATGATGATCACATATGATACGGAACTGGTGTTCTTATGTACTGCAGTCATCGGGATAATATGACTAGGTCATGATTATCTGATTAAAGAGACTAGTTACCAGAGATCTGATATGTGCTTCGTACGGGGCAGACACAATTCCAGCCCCAGGCCTAGCACGTGACATCTGATTCTGGATCGAAATACGCAATACTATGTATATTACGCCTGATATAGATTACATATTCCTTTAAGAATATTTCTGGAGAATTGGGTAGGCACGGTACTTTGCTAGAAGCCAACCATGTTCTTGTAAATCGGTAAAAACGTAGTACTAGGTACGTACGTGTTCGGATAGTCCGACGACCGGATTTACTGCCAACATATCCGGGGATCTCATGGGTCGATTCCCGAAGATTCACCGATGACGTATGACTCGCACATAATTAATCTAGGATTAATTATTAGAGAGAGAAAATTAATCTGGGATTAATTACGGAGATATTTTATCTGGGATAAAATATTATTTAAAGAGAGAGAATGATTAATTTGGAATTAATCGATAAAATAATATATTCAATATATTATACGAAATTAGATTTTGACGCAGAATTAAATTTAGAATTTAATTCGGGCGAACGAGTTAATTTAGAATTAATTCGCTAGCGAAGTGAATAGTAATTATGCTAGGCATAATTATTTAATTAAATTTGATTTAATTACGTCACAACGGAAAATTTGTTAATTCGGAATTAGCGAACCCGAGCCCGAGAGTGTTTGCGGGCCCACTCGCATTTCGAATTCAAGTGCGGCCCACAAGTCACATCAAACGTCACATCATTAGTCATTCAAGTAATGAATGTCTTATCACTTTGAGTGATGTGATGTTAGTCACTTGTGATTGATGGGGGTGGTTGGAAGGCTTAAATGCCATGTACCTTTTTTGGATTTGGAAATTCAAATTTTGGTATATCATTTGATTGTTTTTAGAAATCAAACCAACCAAACACAACTTCTCTTCCTCTCTCTCCCTCTCACGGCCAGGGGCCAAATTTCTCTCATTTATTCCAAAATACCGAGAACAATGAGAAGTAATAAGGAAGATTTGTGGCAAATATTTCCAATGCTAGCACATAAAGAGTCATCCAAAGGTGATAGGGAAAAAAACCCTTGAGCATGGAATCCATTCCCAAGCTTGGAGCTTGATCAAAAATCTTGGAGCACAAAGAGGAGCCATGGCCGAAAGTCACAAGGATGAAGCAAGGAAAATTTTTATTGTTCCTCGCATCGCAAAAGCCGATTAAAGTGAGTATTCCGCAACTTAACTTTGTTGTATTCACACATGTTTTACTCTTAAATCGATCTTGGTTTGACCTTAGAAACCCAACAGAAGAACCAAATCAACATCACTAATGTTATTGCTTACATCAATATCATCACGGTCATCAACATCATCAACCACCTCAATCTTATTAATAGAAACGTCAACATGTTTCATTTCATTACTCAAGAATACACATATATCCTTCTTCACTTCACATTTTGCTAACGTCTTTTTCTCAATCAATTCTGGGAGCTCTCCCAGTAACATTCTAAACTCAGCAATCTCACTCTTCCTTTTAGCCCAATCTTATTCACTCCTCTGCATGTACAACTCTTCCTTATAGACCTCTTGTAGGGTTAAAGGAGCAAACTTGATAAATTTTCCACTACACTTAAATTTATACATATTCTTATCCATATCAGAAACTACTTTATTGAATTTATACCAAGGCTTGTACATAAAATATGTGTATGACACATATGAACCACGTCACACACTACTGGTCAATATACTTCCCAATTACAAAACTAACCACAACCTGCTTATCAACCTCGAACTGTCCAAAATCACTCATCCACTTTTAAGGTCTATCAAGAGGTATCAATGGTAATCCCAATTTTTCCACAAGGGTAGTGCTAGCTAAATTTGTGAGATTCTCTCTATTAATAATCATACTACACACTTTACTATTGATAAGCATCTCGTGCGAAAGATAAATACCCTTTTATCCATCAGATTATGTATATAAATCAACCTCTTACTTGAAAGATACCAATAATGATAAAAACTCAAAGAATCACGAAGAATACAAAAAGAAAAAAAAATACCAAAACAAAAAAACATCAAAACCAACACAAGAATACAAACTGAACTGAAACTGGACAGAATCCGTAGTTAATATTTGATAGAGATTTTGAGACTCGATATGTAAACGAACAGAGTTCGGCCAACCGCTATCAAATCCTTCTCCTCGAGTACTTATAAATCGATATATTATGAGTCTCGTAACTCTTTCTGGATTAAAGATACGGTTGTTCAAAGTTTGGTACGCGACTAAAAAATTCTGGAAATAAAACTGATTTTTTTTTTTTTTTGCTTTTTTTGGATTTTTCTTTTTGACTCTAATGACTCAAGAATACAAAAGGAAATTGTGCAAAAGATATAAAACTAAGACAATGGCTGAATTGAAACAAGGCAATAACAAAACACAAGAAGAAAATTACCGATGGAAACAAGACAAGACAAAAACAAGAAGCAAAACTGAATGGAAACAAAGACGAAACTTTTTTTTTGTTTTTATTTTTTTTTAATGAACGAAACACAAAGAAAATAAAAGGATAAAATCTAACGTTGGAACCTTTGCTCCTGATACCAAATGATGAAAAACCTGTCTGGAACTAGCCAAGCAAACCCACACAAGATGAAATCGTTCCCAAGAAAGCCAAGACAAACGGAATCAAAAACTCTAAACCTCTGAAGAGCAAGCAACAGAAACTAGATGCTAAGGGGGTACCACAAAGGGTTAGCAAGCCTTGATAAGCCAATTCAATGAGAATAAGTTGAGGGTTACTCAAGTCTCAAGATAATAATGGTTTTTTATTAAAAGATAGATGTTTCTGTGATGGTGAATAATGCCCCTTCAAATAAGGTATATCTAATTTGATTTAACATAATAAAACCCTAGCAAAAAACCCAATAACACGTAAAATCCTTCAAAACCCAGGGCAATTTATAAAACCCTAACACGAAACAATAGAAAACCAACAGAAAATTAACGGACATGGGCTACGGATTCCAAAGGGGACATAATAGACATAAATAAGGAATACAACGGATACCAACAGACCCAAGAACAACAAAAGACTAAAAGCACGGAAATCTTTATTTAGCATATTCATTCCAATTCCAAAAAATAATAAAAAAACCAAAGCCAAACGCGATCAAAACTGCCTTTGTAGGTACTATACAATACCTGTAAACCTGAATTTGGGCCTATGACCCGCGCAAAAATCCGAATCACTAAAAAAAAATAGAACACAAATTAAGAAACCCGATAAGCACAAAATACCAATAACCCTGATAGCAAGTACAAAACATGGAAATCCTACACAAGAACCCCAAAAAATGAGTAGTCCCATTTCCACATCTCACTATAGATAACAAACAATCACCCAGATCATAATCAATTAACAAATAAGAAAAAATTGAAACCGTCCCTAACCTCCAGACAGTGCACCATAAAAAATCCTAATCCGTATTTAATGAGATAATACAACAACCCTCGGGTAAACCCCAGTAAACCTTAGCACAAACCTACCTTAAGTAAGTGATTAAAAATGCACCACCCTTAATTACGAAATAACCTAAAAAAATACAACCAACATAAAACATATCATAAACTACATAACCAGTAACCGCCCTACACCATCCCCCCACCCCCCCCACCCCCCCACCACCCCCATACACCAATCTTTCCAGCACCCATAATTCACACAAGCAAGAATTATCCCGCCACTATTAATCACCATTCGAACTTAAGCCCAAATCAATCAAGGCGCTCATTCATGTCCAAGACCCATTGCTAATCTTGCCTTAGACCTAATAAAGTCTTCACAGTAAAGTCTCTTGCAGGAACAAACTCCATAAAACCCCAAGGAATCTTCCAAATCCACCAAAAATGGCCATATACATTCATCTGATCAAGCGATACAATGAGCCACCAACTTCAAGTTAACTTGGGCCCCATAACCCAAACCCTTCTGCATGTTTTCTCTCTCATTATCGCGTTTTGTCGGCGTCTTGATGGCTGCCGCCAGCCCCACATAAGGTTGTGGGTGGTCGGCCTTACCCACTGACTGGTCACGTCGGTCGGCGGGGCCAGCCGGCCACCGAACTTGACCAGCTGAACCCAAAAACGTGAATATACGGGTTGGTGATCGACTTGGGGATTAGGGAATTATAAGAATCTTGCAATTTTAGAAAACTTCTAAGGTTTATATAGAAAAAGTTTCGAATTTACCACTATGCCCCTGTTAGACATTATGACCCATAGCGTCACTGTTTTGTAAATGATATTGTATTATTGTACAAAATTAACTATGTGATAATGAAATTGCCTTTTGCCGTTTTGTAAATTATTTACTTTGATATATTAATGGCAAAAGTCCATATGATTAGTTCCGTATTGAGATGATATGAGACAGTATCAATATATAAAGGTTTAATCATTAAATATCCCTAGTCGGAGTATTATCGAGATCGGACATCGATAATGCGGAATAGACTAGTATTGCATTTGTGCATGTTGTGAGGGCACAACGGCATAGTTCTCATATATTTAAGTATTGGATACTTATGCAAGTGCGATAGGAGGTTGTGTTTTTACCGATGGTACGAAAAACAGCTTCGCTCTGGATAGACCCGCGGAATCCCATTGGTAGTATGTCTGCGTGTCTATGGGAGGCCGCATCAGGGTAGGTGTATATGGTCTTAACCTGAGACTTGCATCGCTAGTACTTGCGACAATCGGTAAACTTTGGTTTTGGTGGTTGGGGACTTTAACCGGTTCTGTGTTCACCACTTCTGGGTTTATCAGGAATCGTAGTGTACTGGGTGTGATGTCAAGATGGAAGTATCACTTCAGACATATGGAGTTGATGATCGCGCAGGACACAGAACTAGTACTCTATAAAGGTTGCAACCGTCGGGACAATATGACCAGGTCAGGATTGTCCGATTTAAAGAGACTAGTTGTTTGATGTCCGATATATGTTTCGTACGGGGCAGACACACTTCCAGCCCCAGGCCTAACATGTGATCGTCGATACTGGATCGATGTACGCGATACTACGGTATACTACGCTGATTAGATCTAATATTCCAGTAAGAATATTTCTGGAGAATTGGGTAGGCATGGCGCTTTGCTAGAAGCCAACCTTGTCTTGTAAATCGGTAAAAACGTAGTACGAGGTACGTACGTGTTTGGATTATCCAACGACCGTATTTACTGCCAACATATCCGGAGATCTCTTGGGTCGCTTCCTGAAGATTCACCTATGATGTTTGATTCGAACTTTATTAATCTTGGATTAAACGGAGAAACTTTATCTTGGATAAAATGCCTTATTAGGAGAGAGAGAGAGATCGATTAATTTGGAATTAATCGATAAAATAATATATTCGATATATATTAAACGAAATTAGATTTCGACGCGAAATTAAAATCGGATTTTAATTCGGGCAAACGAATTAATTTAGAATTAATTCATTAGCGAACTGAATAGTAATTTCGCAAGGCGTAATTATTTAATTCACGTCGCGACGGAAATTCGTTAATTCGGAATTAGCGAAACCGAGCCCGAAAGTGTTTGCGGACACATTCGTATTTTGAATCGAGTGGTATCCGCAAATCACATCGCGATATCTCATTACTTGATACGAATAGATGATGGATGTATCTAGTCACCTTTAGGGATGATACATTGTCTCTAATCTCAAAGTGTGGTAATGATGGCAAATGATGGATTTTATTTTGGAGGGAAAACCTTTCACGGTTTTTGAAGGGTTTTGATTAAAAAATTCATTTATTGTATGATATCATTTGCTTTATTTTTTTCTCTCTCACGGTTTTTGGTACAAAGTGAGAAGAACAAAAATTGAAAAGTTAAACACTCTCCTCTTTTCTTCTTCACTCACGCCGTGAGCTTCAACACAAGGCAGAAAATTGTTTTTCATTCTCCATTTTGCTAGCACAAGCAAGGATCAAAAGAGGTGATAGGGAAACCACCTTGGAGCTTGGAACACTTGAAGATTTGAAGCTTCTCTCCATCTTCTTGCTTGGCCGAAACTTCCACCTTGGAGGCTCAAGGATCCTCTTCACCATTTTCGTCACAAGCTTTGTAAGTATGTTTCCGCCATCCTTCAAGCTTTGCATGTATGTTATTGTATTTCTATGCTTAATCTTTCTTTGGGACTAATTATAGAAACCAACAATGGTATCATTGAGCCATGTTTAAGCATGAAATACATTAGGGTTAATTTGGGGAAAATTGATTGAAGCATGTTCTTGTGAAATTGGATGCTAAAGTATGCTTATATGTATGTTATATGATATATTACATGATCAATTTTAAGAAAATGCATTGGATGATTTTTCCCCAAAATGTTGTCTTGGCCGAATGTGGAGGTGCTTCCATTGGATTTGAATTTTTCATGCACAAGCTTATTGATGACTTAAGCATGATTACATGTATGATATATGATATAATACATGATCAATTTTGAGAAAAATGCATTGGATGATTTTTCCCCAAAATGTTGCTTTGGCCGAATGTGAGGCACTTCCATTAAGTTGAATTTTGCATGCACAAGTTCATTGGATGATTTGAGTGTGCTTAAATGTTTGTAATATGATGTATTACATGATCAATTTTGAGAAAATTGTATTGGATATTTTTTCCCAAAATTGATGCCTTGGCCGAATGTGTAGGTCATTTTATTGATTTGGAATTTTTCATGCACAAGTTTATTAGATAA
This sequence comes from Zanthoxylum bungeanum, assembly GCA_019454045.1. Lineage (NCBI taxonomy): Eukaryota > Viridiplantae > Streptophyta > Magnoliopsida > Sapindales > Rutaceae > Zanthoxylum > Zanthoxylum bungeanum. The sequence continues at coordinate 15,919 of SKCR01001664.1, read as the reverse complement.
CTTAAGCATGATTAAATGTATGATATTTGATGTAATACATGATCAATTTTGAGAAAAATGCATTGGATGATTTTTTCCCTAAATTGATGCTTGACCGAAAATGGAGGTCTTTTCACTTTATTGAATTTTTGCTTTCAAGTTCATTAGATGACTTAAAATCAATATGGATAATTATTAGTGATTCAATTGGATTGAAAAACAAATCGAACCGCAAAAATCTCTCTTGGCCGAATACAACATGACATGTTAAAGGACTTGATTTTTGTTCAAATAAATGTTAGACAAGTGTTTTGAACAATTGATGATTAATGATTAAATTGGTGTTTTTGAAATATTTGGTTTAATGAATTAATCATGCAATTACACTTTAATTATTGAATTTTAAAATTTGGAATATTAAAATTTAATTAATGGGCTTTTATGTTTAATTGGGCCTTATGGGCTTGAAATTGATTTTATGGCACTTAAGGGTGATTCCTTATTTGGGCTTGGTAATTGGGTTTGACCCACATTGACCAAAGCCCAAGCCTTTATAAATCAATTGAAAGCCCATCGGACTTTAATTAAACACACATTGGATGTTAGTTGGGCTTGGAGACCCAATTTGATAAGATTTAGAATCTAATCTTTAAAAGCACATTAAAAGTGTAAACATTTAATTTGGAATTAAATAAATTGAATTAATATTGAATGCGACTTAAATTGGATTTAACGGGTAGTTCGATATAATTCATGAATTCGTACCTTATGTACTTATTCTCAAACGAGTTGGACTCGCGCAAAATCAAACCGTTGATTGAACATTGGATGATCACTTAAACAAAGACTAATTAATTGGATTAGATTGGTTGTATAGCATGTCTTGAATGAATATACATGTATGTGATGAATGAATAGTGTATAGCGGATGGATATTAGAAGGGAAAGGGTAATTTTAGAAATTATTGTAAATTTAGAATTTATAAATTGGACCTGCGTGTCCAGCCTTATCTCTTTTATCTCTTTGTATTCTCTTCTCACCTAATCCCCTCAATGTAAATGAGGTTTCTCTTTTGTATTATGTAATTGGGTAGAAGTAGAATATTACTAGCGGGGAGTGGAAAGGGAGTGATTTGTTCTAGGAACAAGTTGTTTTATATATCCATCCGTATATCACTATTAATTTACTTTATGCACTTTATGATGTTTTAGAAGCATGCTTAAGGGTGTATGTATGATGATGAGACCTAACAAAGATAATAAATTGGTTGCCAATTACGCAAAAATCCCTCAATCTATATTAAGCGATTATCCTTCCATTGAATGATTCTTGTTCAAGATCCAATTGGCATTGTTTGTTGGCCAAAGTCAAGACCTTTGTCAATTAGGATGTACTTGAATCATGAGAGTTTTGTTCCACATCGGTGTCTTGTCCAAGTTGTGATTTGTTGGCCAAAGTCAAGATCACTTCTTGTCCAACGACATTGATTACGAAACTTCCTTGTCAATGGGTCCCGCTTAACGGAATCATTAGGTTTGTTGTGCCAAAGCCAAGGCCTAGATGATTCGGAGGATATGGTTAGGAAAATGTATTAGATACATTGGCATATGCAATATGTTTAGGACTTGGATGTCCACCTAACCGGATCTAGGAATTGGATGGGATCCAATTGATCTGAGATCTACCTAGTTAAATAGCATACAGCTTGTTGGCCAAAGTCAAGGTTGTGTTTATTTAACGGGATCCTAGCCCACTAGGAAATAGGATTTCCCGAGTTCTCAACAGAGGGTTAGAGACTTGATAAAAATAGTGGGAGGCTAGTATTGAATTTGCAATTTCATTCAGATACTTAGCCTTACGCGTCTTTCAAAATTATTTCGTTTAATTAATTAAAATTAGTTGGACTAATTCATTGTTATTTTTTTGTAACAGTTTGACTGTACCCATTTTATCGTTAACTAGATAGTTGGACTATCGTAGTTGAGATGGCAAGCAAGGTAAGTGTCCGAGACATCATCATGGGTGACAATGTCTTTAAGGGCACAAACTTCGCTGATTGGGAAATGAACCTAAGGATAGTCCTTGGGGCTGAGAGGATGCTGTACACTATACAAACACCTCTCCCGCCTAAGCCCACTGACCCACTTGAGCTGGAGTTATGGAAAACTCACAGCAGTGATTGTGACACAGCTCAGGCTATTATGTTAGCTTCGATGACTCAGCACTTTCGTCGCCAAAATAGGGACTTGGATCCTTATAATATGATGGCTAGACTGCGAGATCTCCACCGCTCCAATAAGCGGATGGAGAGATATGAGTTGGTGAAGTGAAGAAACTCTTCCGCGCCCGAATGACTGAAGGCGCATCAGTTGAGGCCCACGGGGCTCAAATGATCGCCGATATTGATGAGTTGGCCAATATGGGAATAGTCTTGGAGGCTGAGCTGACCATAGATATGATCTTACAGTCACTTCCTGATACTTGGAAACAAATCATAATCAACTACAAGTTGATGGATACGGATGACACTCTTGGAGAGCTGTTATCCATTTTGAAGGAGTCTGAAAAAGAACTCCAAAAGGGGGCAAGCGCGAGGCGCACTTTGCATCGACCTCTCAGAGGCCAAAGGCTGGGCCCAAAGCTACTGGAGGGGTGAGGAAGAAGAAACATAAGAAAAAGGGTAAAGGCAAGTTGACAAAAGCTTCTGGGAAGCCAAGGGACAAGTCTCAAGATGTCTGCCTCAACTGCGGCAAGAAGGGTCACTGGAAACGTGACTGCCGAATGGGCAAGGGACACAAGGAGGATATCAAGGCAGGCAAGGCACTAGCCTCTGGTATGTTTGTTATTGAGATAAATATGACTACTTCTAGTTTTAAAAATTGGATTTTTGATTCTGGTTGTGCTGCTCATATATGTACTGATTTGCAGGATCTGCAGAATAGCAGGATGCTGGCTTCAGGGGAGATTGACCTACGAGTCGGAAACGGAACTCCAGTTGCTGTTTTGGCTGTAGGGACTTTTGTTTTGGAATTGCCCTCGGGGCATATGCTTAAACTTTTGAACTGTTATTATATACCTAGTTTGACTAGGAATATATATCTGTATCTTTGTTAACCCAGCATGGGTACACTTTTGTATTTAGAAACACTGGGTGTTATTTATATAAAAATGATGCAGAAATTTGCACTGCTGTTGCAAATAATGGCCTTTATATTTTGAATATAAATGAATCTCCTAAACATAAAATAACAAACAAAAGGCTCAAAAGGAGTAATCTAAAAGATGAAGCTTACATGTGGCATTGTCGTCTAGGACACATCAACAAGACTCGCATATCCACACTTTCGAAGAGTGGGTACTTGGACGGATTTGATCTTAATTCATATGATGTCTGCGAATCTTGTCTTTTAGGCAAAATGCCTAAATCACCTTTTAGTGGTAAAGGTGAACGTGCCACAGAACTGTTAGCCCTCGTTCATAGTGACGTATGTGGGCCCATGTCTAGCCAGGCTAGAGGTGGATATCATTACTTCGTAACCTTTACGGATGATGCATCTCGTTATGGTTATGTGTATCTAATGAGACACAAGTCGGAAACTTTTGAGAAATTCAAAGAGTTTCGACACGAAGTAGAAAAACAAACAGGCAAGAGTATTATTAAGACATTGCGGTCGGACCGTGGTGGCGAATACTTAAGTTATGAGTTTCAAGATTACTTGAAAGAAAATGGTATTCTTTCACAGTGGACTCCTCCTGGAACACCGCAATTAAACGGTGTCTCTGAACGGAGAAACCGTACCTTGTTAGACATGGTAAGGTCGATGATGAGTCGCACTGAGCTACCTATATCCTTCTGGGGATACGCTTTAACAGTGTGCAGTACTTATTTTGAATAAGGTTCCGTCAAAGTCTGTTGAACAGACTCCATATGAGATATGGACAGGGAGGAAACCAGGTTTCTCTTTCCTGAAGATTTGGGGATGCTGGGCATATGTTAAACGTTTGGAAGGTACCAAACTAGAACCCAAATCAGATAAATGCCTTTTCGTGGGATATCCTAAGGAAACCAAAGGATATTACTTCTATCACCCACAAGAGAACAAAGTATTTGTTGCTCTACATGCATTTTTCCTTGAGAAGGAATTCCTAGATGCAGTGGTAAGTGGGAGGAAAGTGGAGCTCGATGAAAATCGTAGTGATACTGTTCCTGGCAATGAATCACGACGGAACATGAACAGACCATCCAGGATGAGTCTGTACCACAATCTTCATATACACAAGGACCGCGTAGGTCGGAGAGAGTCAGGACAGTACCTGAGAGGTATGGGTACCTGATCTCGCCTCATGTGGATATTAATCTTATTGAGGATAATGAACCGTCTACGTATGAGGAAGCAATACAGGATATTGATTCCGCTTTATGGCAAGATGCCATGAAGTCCGAGATGGATTCCATGTATGCCAACCAAGTTTGGACACTGGTTGATGCACCAGAAGGCGTAAAGCCTATTGGATGCAGATGGATCTTCAAGAAGAAGACCGACATGGATGGCAACGTACAAACGTACAAAGCTAGGCTTGTAGCAAAGGGGTATCGTCAACAATATGGTATTGATTATGACGAAACTTTCTCACCCGTTGCCATGATTAAATCCATTCGGATAATGCTTGCAATAGCTGCATATTTCGATTACGAGATATGGCAGATGGACGTTAAAACCGCTTTCCTTAACGGAAACCTTTTGGAGGATGTTTATATGCAACAGCCTGACGGTTTTATCGTACCTAGACTTGCAAACAAGGTTTGTAAGTTAAATCGATCCATTTATGGATTGAAGCAAGCATCACGATCATGGAATCAGCGTTTTGATGAAATCATAAAAGAATATAATTTCGTGCGAAACGAAGATGACCCTTGTGTATACAAGAAGGTTAGTGGGAGAGCACTGACTTTTATTGTCCTTTATGTCGACGATGTATTGCTTATAGGCAATGACATTCCCATGCTAACGTCGGTGAAAGCTTGGCTTTCATTAAAATTCTCCATGAAAGATCTGGGAGAAGCAGCCTTTATTCTGGGAATAAAGATCTACCGGGATAGATCTAGAAAGCTGCTTGGACTCTCCCAGAGTACATATATTGACAAAGTGTTGAAGCGATTCAGCATGGATCAATCCAAGAAGGGATTGATGCCAATGTTACGTGGTATATCTCTATCTAAGGACATGTGTCCTAAGACACAAGAAGAGAGAGATAACATGAGTCGGATACCGTTCGCCTCGGCAGTCGGATCGATCATGTATGCCATGATATGTACACGACCTGATGTGTCATATGCTTTGAGCATGTGCAGTCGCTATCAGGCCGATCCAGGTGAAGGTCACTGGATGGCAGTTAAGAATATCCTTAAGTATCTTAGACGAACTAAGGATGCTTTCTTAATTTACGGAGAAGGAGAACTTGTGGTATCTGGGTATGCCGATGCAAGTTTCCAAACCGACAAGGACGACTTCAAGTCGCAATCCGGGTACATTTTTTGTTTGAATAACGGGGCGGTGAGCTGGAAATCTTCCAAGCAAGATACTGTTGCCGATTCAACAACTGAAGCGGAGTACATTGCTGCGTCGGAAGCAGCAAAGGAGGCAGTTTGGATCCGAAAGTTCCTAATCGGATTAGGAGTAGTTCCATTAGCAGCTGAGCCGTTCCATTGTATTGTGACAATAACGGGGCTATAGCACAAGCTAAGGAACCAAGGTCTCATCAACGATCCAAGCATGTTCTTCGGCGTTACCATCTGATTCGGGAAATTATACATCGTGGCGATGTAAAGATCGAGAAGGTCGCATCAGATAACAACATTGCAGATCCGCTGACGAAGGCTGTTTATCCGCAAGTGTTTGAACGACATATACATAGTTCAGGTATTAGATGCTTGAGTGACTGGCTATAGGCCAAGTGGGAGATTGTTAGACATTATGACCCATAGCGTCACTGTTTTGTAAATGATATTGTATTATTGTACAAAATTAACTATGTGATAATGAAATTGCCTTTTGCCGTTTTGTAATTTATTTACTTTGAATATTAAATGGCAAAAGTCCATATGATTAGTTCCGTATTGAGATGATATGAGACAGTATCAATATATAAAGGTTTAATCATTAAATATCCCTAGTCGGAGTATTATCGAGATCGGACATCGATAATGCGGAATAGACTAGTATTGCATTTGTGCATGTTGTGAGGGCACAACGGCATAGTTCTCATATATTTAAGTATTGGATACTTATGCAAGTGCGATAGGAGGTTGTGTTTTACCGATGGTACGAAAAACAGCTTCGCTCTGGATAGACCCCGCGGAATCCCATTGGTAGTATGTCTGCGTGTCTATGGGAGGCCGCATCAGGGTAGGTGTATATGGTCTTAACCTGAGACTTGCATCGCTAGTACTTGCGACAATCGGTAAACTTTGGTTTTGGTGGTTGGGGACTTTAACCGGTTCTGTGTTCACCACTTCTGGGTTTATCAGGAATCGTAGTGTACTGGGTGTGATGTCAAGATGGAAGTATCACTTCAGACATATGGAGTTGATGATCGCGCAGGACACAGAACTAGTACTCTATAAAAGGTTGCAACCGTCGGACAATATGACCAGGTCAGGATTGTCCGATTTAAAGAGACTAGTTGTTTGATGTCCGATATATGTTTCGTACGGGGCAGACACACTTCCAGCCCCAGGCCTAACATGTGATCGTTCGATACTGGATCGATGTACGCGATACTACGGTATACTACGCTTGATATAGATCTAATATTCCAGTAAGAATATTTCTGGAGAATTGGGTAGGCATGGCGCTTTGCTAGAAGCCAACCTTGTCTTGTAAATCGGTAAAAACGTAGTACGAGGTACGTACGTGTTTGGATTATCCAACGACCGTATTTACTGCCAACATATCCGGAGATCTCTTGGGTCGCTTCCTGAAGATTCACCTATGATGTTTGATTCGAACTTTATTAATCTTGGATTAATAACGGAGAAACTTTATCTTGGATAAAATGCCTTATTAGAGAGAGAGAGAGATCGATTAATTTGGAATTAATCGATAAAATAATATATTCGATATATTATTAAACGAAATTAGATTTCGACGCGGAATTAAAATCGGATTTTAATTCGGGCAAACGAATTAATTTAGAATTAATTCATTAGCGAACTGAATAGTAATTTCGCAAGGCGTAATTATTTAATTCACGTCGCGACGGAAATTCGTTAATTCGGAATTAGCGAAACCGAGCCCGAAAGTGTTTGCGGACACATTCGTATTTGAATCGAGTGGATCCGCAAATCGCATCGCGATATCTCATTACTTGATACGAATAGATGATGGATGTATCTAGTCACCTTTAAGGGATGATACATTGTCTCTAATCTCAAAGTAATGTAATGATGGCAAATGATGAATTTTATTTTGGAGGGAAAACCTTTCACGGTTTTTGAAGGGTTTTTTGATTAAAAAATTCATTTTTGTATTTGATACATCATTGCTTATTTTTTTACTCTCTCACGGTTTTTGGTAATAATGAAAACAAAAAATTGAAAAAGTTACACACTTCTCTCTTTCTTCTTCACGCAAGCCGTGAGCTTCCAACACAAGGCAGAAAATTGTTTTTCATTCTCCATTTTGCTAGCACAAGCAAGGATCAAAAGAGGTGATAGGGAAACCACCTTGGAGCTTGGAACACTTGAAGATTCACAGCTTCTCTTCATCTTCTTGCTTGGCCGAAACTTCTACCTTGGAGGCTCAAGGATCCTCTTCACCATTTTCGTCACAAAGCTTTGTAAGTATGTTTCCGCCATCCTTCAAGCTTTGCATGTATGTTACTTGTATTTCTATGGCTTAATCTTTCTTTGGGACTAATTATAGAAACCAACATCCCCCACGAATTTGCACTTTGATCATTCTTCATGGACCATTTTCTGCAATTCTCAAAATTGAGGCCTTTCATGTGAGAATTTTGAAAAGTGTTTAACATGAAAGTTGATCGTTTCAGAAAACGAGTCTGATGGTTCAAGAATCAGCTTAATCAGAGTTCGTTTGCCATCTTTATATCTGAGACAAGAAACTTTTACGCGTATAACAATAAAATAGAAATCGCGTAGGCGGTTATCGAAACCACGCATTTTCCAACCCGACGAATCTTCACTTTAAAATATTTCGATCTATCTTCTAACACATAAACTCTAATTTTCGATTACCATCCTGTTCCAAATCCTTAACATTAATTTGGAAATCCTCATACATTATTTCGAAAAACTCGGGATATTAAAGTATGTATTATAAAATAAATAATTAATGGATTTAATAAAAATGACCCACCAAATATAAATAACAATATTTTTAATACGAATTGAATCTAACAAATCCTAACACAAATTACCACCCTTATTTCTATATATATTGATTAGATGGGTCGATATAATTTTCTATAGCCCTTCAGTAGATAGGTTGGGTACGGTATTGACATCTTCATACAAATAAAGGTAAAAAAAATCTCGTATGAACAAGCATTGCAGAGGGACCCAATATAATTTTTTATATTTTTTATGACATGGTTATATATACTTTCACCTAACTAAAGGTGGTGAAGAGATAATTTCCTAAATTAGCGGTGGTGTATAGATAATTTCTTTTCAAAATATAAATGAAATAAAACGGTTTGACATAAATGTTCTTATGAAGTCAACAATCTCTTAATACCGTTAATGATAAAGTGGTTATTTAATATTAAAGATAAACTCAATATGTTATAGTGACATTGTCCCAAAAAAAATATCGATTTATGTGCTTAAATCAATTAGAGATTATGAGTTGATAATTTCCCTTTTAACAAATCAAAGCATGGTCACTCTAATAAATATATTGTTTTTAGATAATTTACATGACTTTTTTCCTTATATTATTACTATTTGTTGGCTCCAAAAGTTTAGTTGAGTGTTGCTGTGCTAGAGGAGTGAATCATCAATGTAAACAGACAGACTTTTATCAAGCGACTGTAAAAATAGGGGCTCTCCAAAGCTTGCAAGAGATAGAGAATTTGAATCTATGAGGATGCTAATGAGATGACTAAGAGTTAAAAATTACTGGAACTGTAAACTTTACTGAAATTGAAACATAAAATTACAGGAACTGAGAAACTGAGTTTATCGGAATTAAAATGAATTCTAATTACATAAAGAGACTTGAAAACTATGAACAAATTAACTACAGAGAGCCATTGAAAATTGACCTGTTTTAGGTTTTTGATCGATGTCTTGGGAGGGCCTCCTATTGATTTCTTTTTTGATTTTTAGCTCCTGAAAATAACTTCCTCAAAATGCTTCTCAACTTCATGCGCATTTTGCCTACCCTGCTAACTTCCTCCACCCATCCTCTAAGTTCCTGTGTTTTTTGCCAACTTCCTCCAAATGCTTATCAACTTTCCGCACTTCATGAGGGGTGGATGTTGGTGGAGGAATGACTTGGATAATTCATAATTTCCTGTTTAATTTACTATTTTCCTACTTAATTTACTATTTTGCCAACTTAAAAATAGTAATTTCTTTATTGATTCTAAGTTTGTCTCCAGGAGCAAATTGGTCCTAAACTGTTCTAACTGTGCTGGACTTATTATTTTTGGTGCAAACAATGCCCGCATGTTTTTGGCCCAATGCGCTAATTTGCATGTATTTAAATATATCACCTCTTTAGTTCTTTCATATTTTTTTTAGTTCTCCCCTAAAAACCCCAAATTTCTTTTTCTTATTTCAATAAGATGTGGAATCAGTAACAAATAACCCAGGATACGGCTCCACCTTACTTCCAAAATAAAATCTTTCAAATTTTCCCCTCACTTTCCAAAAATTCTAAAAATAACCAAAATACTAATTTAAACCCTAAAAATTCTAAATCCTTAGAATTCATCCCCAAATCAAAAATATCAAACTTAATTTCCTATTCACCTTCATTGTCAGTAACCATTCATTTTTCTATGGATCCACCCACGTCATAAGCCTCATCCTTCGCGTCACGCGCAGCCTTTTCAGGACTAGAGACGTCGTCATCGCATGAGGCAACCTTTGCACTTTCTTCACATGCATTGGCCAGCCTCCTCGCGTGGAATTTCATCAACCCAACCCATGTCAGCCACGCTTTTAGCCCAAACGGCCTCTATGACACACACTTCAGCCCTAGTAGTATCTATTCATTTTGTAGTTGGTGGACCAAATTCGCGTGCAACCCATTCCTCCATGCATCAGCTTATACAGCAATAGATGCGTCTCCATCACCAGTGCTCTCCTTCTTCATTAGTCACTCCACCAACCGAAATAGCCTCCCGACAGGTGCTCCATTCCATCAACCACTGTAATAGCAGTGCGTTCCCCAGCAGCCTCAATGCTCTTGTTCGCGACTCCATGCATTATTTCCTCATCAGCGTGCTTCATGGTCAGTCATTCCTACATTAGTATAAGCAATGTTGACGCTCACTTAGTCAGCACTCCCGCTGAAGTAGCCACTACTAGTAATAATGGTTTGTAACACTCCGGTAACATTCAACAAATTCTTTGTAGCTCTGGTACGAAAGTTACTCTATGTTCTATAGACAGTCCGCAGTATTTGGGCCATAATATTTTCATACGATCTCTGATTTTTATGAACTTTATATCGTCAGAAAGCTCAGACCGAGACCTACAATCTCTGCGTTGGATATTTTTCCAATTTTGAATCAGAAATAAGTTAAAAATAATGATTTCCATAACTACTACAGTGGAATTCGAGAATAGCCTAGATTTGGATGATGTGGAACAATCCTACCCACCCATTTCATTACAAAAATCACCATTTTTGCCTATAAATAGAAAAATATTCATCCATCCATTTCTAAGCGAAAAACGTGAGCTAGGAGGAAGGAAAATGCTTCCATCTTCTTCATCCTCATATAAGAATTTTGATGAAAGAGTGATGATTACTAAGTTCCAAGGCACACAAAGTAAGCTTCTAACTCTCTTTCTTTCTTTAATTTTCAGTTTTGGGCAAAGATATCAAAGCCCCAAATTCGCACCATGCATGCCCTAGAGTTTGAATTTTCTTAATTGGCATTGAAAGTGTTATTAGCAAGCATTTTGAGGAGTGTCTTGATGGTACTAGCATGAGATGAAGCTTTTATGTGTATGTATATGATGAAGGGGAATAGATTTTTTGATTTGATGATATTATAATAAATGGTTTGTGTTTGGGTTGATGATATGGAATGAGATTATGTTAAGTTGAGTTAGAGTTTAGATGATGATGATGGTGATTTCTTTGGGCATTGTTATTGAAGAGTTGGTGTTTGGCCCTGAAATTGGGCAAGCGTCGCGATGCCAAAAGGCTTATTTCGTGACGTGTAGTAAGTGAATGCTCTCTGTCTCTGGTTCAATTATGTAAGCGTCGCGACGCTTAGCACCCAGCTTTGCGACACTTAATAAGTAGAGGCTCTGCCTCAAGTCTGATCATGTGGGAGTCACGATGCGGAACACTCAGCGTCGTGACGCGCAGTAGTCAGAGGCTCTCTGCCTCAGGTATGAACTAGTGGGAGTCGTGACGCGTAACGTCTGGCGTTGCGACGCGTGCCTTTTCTTAGAATCAAAATTACCCATTTCAATTTCACCATAGGAATTCAGAAGGTACTCTAAGGGTTTCATATCAGCATATCTACACATATTTCATCGTGTCACAAACATAATACGTCATCTAGTGATAAAAGTTCTAAGCATATTCCACGATTTATATTCTAACCAAATTTATCGATTATAGATTGTCGGAAGGATCCATAATTTTCTTCGACGAAGCGAAGTAGTACCAGCTCGATCCTACGATCTGTGAGTGGACCATTTTCTCAAATTGATTTTACTAAATTGCTTTTGATTTGAGACTTATTTTTCAGCACATAGGGCGTTGTCCGAAATGAATTCCAGTTATTTTATGAATAAGAATGTTTTAGAAAATGTTGATTTTAAAAGTATGATTTTGATGATTTTTGGAGGCATGGGGGAAAAATCCACCTCATATGTAACTTGGCACAGATATTGGAATTGACGATTATTGGAATTGACGGATTCAGAACATGTGCATATGTAGAGCAGGACTAGGGGGACGGCGATACATAACGCCTCTAGATCCTATATTTCAAGGCTAGGGGGACGGCGAGACGTAACGCCCCAAGATCACTTCTTTATAAGCATATGGGGATGGTGATACGTAACGCCCCCATGCGTCGGGTTTTCAGAAACAAATTTTCATAGACATATTTTCTGAGATATGGTTTCAGAAATGATAGTTTATGAAAAAACTAACCAGATAAACAGTTTTATGAAAGAGTTTTAGAAAGAACTCAGTTTCCTAGAAAAGTTCAGAGTTTTACAGACATAAAAAAGTTTTCAGAAAAGTTTCATAGAAAGAGAATTATTTTCAGATGTGAAAGAGATTTCATAAAAGATCTCTTTTCTTGAAGATGATTTCGATTTCAGAACAATGGATGCTTTGTAAAGTATTTAAGTTTCCGTTTTAAACTGTCCACTCACTAGGTCGTTCAAATGATCTTACCCCCCCCACTCCCAGTTTCTCTGTTTTGCAGGTATACCCGGAGGACGAGTTCGAGAGGATGGATACTGATGGCAGTCACTAGGGTGTTTGGGTCAAACAGATCGAGTGCAGAGTTACAGTTCAGTCATAGTCATAGTGAAGCCATGTTTTAGTTACTTGTATAGTTGTGATTGTGTGTGTTATAAGTCAAGGTGTCTATGAACAGAGTTGTACAGAGAAGTATTATCAAATATACAATTATGAGTATTGAGTTGCATTTATTTTGTGTTATTGAGTTGGGCAATGGTCTCATGTATGATTTTGTATTTGACATGAGATTAGTAGTGTTGATCAGAGTCAGAAAGTTAGAGGCTCAAGGGATAGGGTGGCCTATTCTTTACCTGTAGCATCTCCGAGGAGGGGAATGTTACAAAGTTGGTATCAGATCATGGTCTAGGGAGTCAGTGAGTGCAGTGGGTAGAGTGCTATGGTATTTTATACGTAGTACGCCCGGGATACCCGTATGCGAGGTACTACCTCTCCAGTATCCAATCCACGAGTACGTTCTCAAGCCTATAGACAGGTTAGTAAGAATTTCCAAAGCTATCTGAATTTTCTTCCTAATAAAGTAACCATAATCCTTGTCCTAGTTGAAAATCCTTCTGTAACCATCTTGGTTTATTACCAGAAGTTCAGAACAAGTTATGAAGCTAGATAGTAAAGTACTAAGAATATTCACTCAGGAGGAGTAAAAAAAAGAAATAGAAGGCTATAAGGAAAGTAAGGAATGATGTACATATGAGATAATAAAGAAAGTGCCAGAACTCATAGTAGTAAGGAGAATATAGTAAGCATTAGCAAGAATAAATGTCGAGTAGACCCAAGTAAGATTCCTCGTTCCTCAGAAGATTCTTTCAAACAGATCCAATAGCCTTTGAGTACCTCGTATAGATAGCAAGTTTCCTGAATCATGAGGGATAGTCCGAAAGATAAAAGAAGCAAGAAATCAAGATTTGTCGTGGAAGTCTTAAATAGACATGAGATGCCAAAGAGAACGTAGAGATTCTAGACACCCAAACCCAGGTTCGTAAATGAATAAATTGAATGTCGTCAAGGAAGCTGACTAGTTGCCTTAGCTAAAAAATCCAATATAGATAAGGCCTTGATCTACCCAGCTTCTTACCTCCCAGTGTTACCGGTTAGGGAAACTGTCCTGACAGAGTTTATCTCATACCTACCTTAGATGAGTAGTAGACTCTACCGGGACACAGAGTACCAGAACGAGGATGTCGATATCCGTTGAGATGTAAATGCTTACCATATCCTTAACTAGCATAGACAAAGATAACCGTAAGGAAGCTTGAAGATGGTATATCCTAAGACAGAGACAGAAAACACTGAAAGATAGATCACCCAGAAAAGATCCAGGGAAGTTTATGAAGTTAGAAAAGAAAGAACTCGACACAAGTCAACATGGGAAAGTTTTCAGTACTAGTAAGAATCCATAGATCAGACCAATGCCAGTAGAAGTCCATGTAAGTTTAAGAGGACAAATCCATGAGATTGGAGATTTTAAGAGTTAACAAGAGTACCAGTACAAACAGAAAAAGGTTTTTAAATATTTTATAATTTTCTGAGCGAATTAATGCTTAAACACAAAACTAAGAAAATACAAATTAGAAACTTAATATTACCTTAATTTCAAGTTCTAATTTTCTCCAATTTTCTTCACCTTGGTGTTCATAGCTTTGTTTCAAAACATTAACCTAATTTTTCTTTTGCTCGCAACATATGAGAAAATGGCCAAGCCAAGCAAAAAATGAAACAATTTCATTTTATATATTTTTCTTACATGTGGCCGAAAATGGTGTTAATTTTACAATAAAATTAATTAATTTTTGTGGCCAAAATTTTGACACCATTTGATCTTATCCAATAATTAATTATTATTTTAATTTTTGTTAATTAAAATCCATGTGTTAAAAACACATGGTTTGGCCAATCAAATTATGCCAAATAAATAAGAATATTCCAAGAATAATTCTTATATAATAAATCAATTAATTAATCAATTAATTTATTTTAATCAACAAAAAGACAAAATAACTATATGGAAAAATATTCCAAGAATATTCTTCCATTTTATCATTATTAATAATTACTTAACAATTAATTAAATAATAATAATAATAATAAAACATAATAATAATAAAACAAGTGTCAAAATCCAATGGGTTAATAATGTGTATCTAATCTAAATTATGTATCGTATACAAATACACATTATTTAATACGCATGTGTAAATTATGAATAATCCGAATTATCCATAATTAATTGCCCAAGTGCTCAATGAGTACACTTTATATTGTTGGACTCTCTAGGTTCAAGTTTATCTGTCACGGAAACCATTTCCATGTCCGTAATTTGTCCACTCACAAATTACGACGACCACAGATAATCGAGTTGAACCATCCAAGTCGAAGTCACTACATATATATAATCCATATGTCATAGGTTATCCGAATTGTTCCGGAGATATAGATTAAATGTCAAATCTCCGCTATGAACAATTCATGTGTCACGACATAATTATGATTCTTCAATAAATATTCGGAACTCGTTTCTGAGTCATACCTCGTCCAAGGATTTCAAAGAATCACAAATTAGACACCTAAATCCCGTACACGAGACTGACAGATCCTCTCTGGATACATCACATGATATCGTGTGTATCAGTCCATACCCAACGAACCAGTGGAGTTCTGATCTTAAAAGATCGTTGACGTGACTGTCATCAAAGTATGGAGGATATCTCACATATCCACAGTGGTATCACAAGTCAAATGAGCTAATATGTTATTCGACTCGTAAAGATTTCTATTAACGTTGGTGTACCATCTATCAAGAATCTTCGAATGAGTCGTTCAGTATTTATCCAATAAATACATACATGTCTATATGAGTCTCCCAAGACTCATGGTTTACTGAGTCAAACCATTAGAAAAATTCTAATATACGACATGTACCGGTCTCACGGGTTTACTAACTGACCAAGAATGTAAACCTTGACTAGGAACAATTTAAGAATGAATTGCATTGTGATATTTCTCAGTAACAATTGCGACATTTTGCAATTATGTCACAACTATTCATTTTAAGGTCTTTTACGCCTTTACCATATATAAGATTATATTGATGAAAATTACTTAATTTTATTCATTAATTAAAATGTACATCGTATTTACAATAAATACAACAAAATTTGGCGCGCCGATCACCAACTTCAACAATAATAACAGAGAGCGGAGATCTAGAAAATAGCCCATAAGAATGAAC
>SKCR01001663.1:0-28248 GCA_019454045.1 Zanthoxylum bungeanum | reverse complement strand
TTATTTTGAATTTCCCCTTCCGACGTCCGTTTCTCGTGACTCCCGTGACTTAAAAGGTAGTGCCTCCAAATGAGACTCATCATAGGGACTAATATGCAAAAATACAGTGCCTACAGTCGCCCCCACTTTGATGGGACTTGTGTAATGTTTAACAGTGACAATCCTATCAAAGTTATGCAATGCATTTTCACTTACCTGGCTCGCCAACTGCCACTTGACTTTCCACGTGTTGAGTTGATTTGGGTGGTGAGGTGCTGCGACCCCTGGTTCATTCCCGAACCGTGATTTGATGTGGTCCATTCCCGAACCATTACTGTAAGGTGGTCCATTCCCGAACCGTTACTGTGAGGTGTCCATTCCCGAACCGTTACTGTAAGGTGGTCAATTCCCGAACCGTTACTGTGAGTTGGTCCATTCCCGAACCTTTACTGTGAGGTGTTCATTCCCGAACTGTTACTGTAAGGTGGTCTATTCTCGAACCGTTACTGTTAGTTGTTCCATTCCCGAACCTTTACTGTGAGGTGTTCATTCCCGAACTGTTACTGTAAGGTGGTCCATTCCCGAACCGTTACTGTGAGTTGTCCATTCCCAAACCGTTACTGTAAGGTGGTCCATTCCCGAACCGTTACTGTGAGTTGGCCCATTCCCGAACCTTTACTGTGAGGTGTTCATTCTCGAACTATGCTTCCATCCTTGGAGTGCCATTCCCGGCTTGTTCATTCCTGAACTGTTACTGTAATGTGGTCCATTCCCGAACCGTTACTGTGAGTTGGTCCATTCTCGAACCGTTACTGTGAGGTGTTCATTCTCGAACTATGCTTCCATTCTTGGAGTGCCATTCCCGGCTTGTTCATTCCTGAACTGTTACTGTAAGGTGGTCCATTCCCGAACCGTTACTGTGAGTTGGTCCATTCCCGAACCGTTACTGTGAGGTGTTCATTCTCGAACTATGCTTCCATTCTTGGAGTACCATTCCCGGCTTGTTCATTCCTGAACTGTGTTTCCATTCTTGGAGTGCCATTCCCGGCTTGTTCATTCCTGAACTGTATTTCCATTCTTGGAGTGCCATTCCCGGCTTGTTCATTCCTGAATTGTGTTTCCATTCCTGGAGTGCCATTCCCGGCTATGCTGATCTGATGTAATATGGGTCTCGCCCCCAGAATGCCGTACCTGGCAGCGCTGATCTGATGTAATATGGGCCTCGCCCCCAGAATGCCTTATCCGGCAGAAACTGATCCGATGTAATGTGGGCCTCGGCCCCAGAATGCCATACCCGGCAATGCTGATATTGAAGTGGGCCTCGGCCCCAGAATGCCATACCTGGCAATGCTGATACTGAAGTAATGTGGGCCTCGCCCCCAGAATGCCATACCCGGCAATGCTGATACTGAAGTGGGCCTCGGCGCCAGAATGCCATACCCGGCAATGCTGATACTGAAGTGGGCCTCGGCCCTAACTGCTACCGATATGGGCCTCACCCCCAGACTGATACTGCTGATATGGGCGTCACCCATGTGATTCATTCCTGAAGACTACTGACATCGTACTGTTACTGCTTCTGTTTGGCTTGACTTTGCCATTTTTCTTTTTCTTCTTCAAAACCTGTGAATACAAAAAAGAACAAACACGAAAGGATGCAAAATATGTTACGTGTATGCATGTATGAATGTTCTTATCCCGTAAGGTTAGGTCTTCCGGCTCGGTGAACTAATTCCCTTCCAAGTCTGACATTTTCACTGCCTCTATTTCCCAATTCTGAATGTCTATCTTATCTTTTCTGTTTGCTTATTTCGAAGGTTTCCTGTGTTCATCACTGGATTCCATAGTACCAAGGTTGGATACTTTTCTCAAATATACTCATATTGCAGAAGAGTTTCAGCGAAATGAACGTCTTTATTATCGTTGAGGAAAAGAGTTCGAACAAGTAACAAAATCAATGTCTTTTAAAAAAACTGGATCAAATAGACTAGGAGGAACATCTCCATCATCCGCAGCACTGCCTTCTTCCTCGGCCTATGGTTCTTCACTGTCATCCATGTAAGAAGCTTGATGGTTGAGGGTTTCTTTTCATGGGTTGGGTATTTTATGGTAATCTATGAGATCTTGAATTTCATGCCTGAGGCGGGTGCAGTTGTCGGTGTCATGGCCATGTAGCTGGTGGAAGTGACAATAAAGGTTCACATTTATGTGTGGTGGTGGGGGTGCGGAAGTGGCTTGCCTTCTAAGGGTTTCAAGATTCCTTGTCCCTGTAACTTTTCAAATACCTTCGACAAAGGTCTACCAAGGTCTACCAAGGTTGGAGAATTGCCTGTTTCTGATGGCAACGACTTCGGCCGCAGCGGGCTTGGCCTCAGAATGCCCCCCAAAAGTCCTTCTATTCTGGCCATAGATCTTTCTGTTCTCCGCTTCTTCTTATTCTATATCCATGACAGTTTCCCTCAATTGTCGAAAATCAGAAATCATCGAAGTCATCCTCCCCAGCTTACTATAAATAGAGGGCTTAGTACCCTTGATGATCATTTTGATCTGGTCTTTCTCAGAGGGCCGAGTCTGCATCTTCAGAAGCTGGCTTCTCCAGCGGTCTACATACTCCTTGAAGCTTTCTTCTGGCTTCTGCTTAGTGTTCTCCAAATCTCGGAGTGACAAGTCAATCTCTAATCTGTAACATACTGCTTCAGAAAAGCATCAGCTAGTTCCCTCCAATCTTCCTTAACCTTCTTCTCAAGGCTATGATACCAAACCACAGGTGCCCCCTCGAGTGACATCCCAAACATCTTTTGGACTTGGCGCTGTGATAGGCCTACTGAACTCATGACTGAGACATATTGCTGCAGATGGACTCTCGGGTCTCTATTCCCATTAAACTTGGCCATGTCGGGCATTTTAAACTGAGCTGGCAACTGTTCTCTGAAGGTCATTGCCTCATAATCTAACAACTCTTCATGTTTACCCCTCATTTTGCGGGTAACTGTTTCAACTTGATCCCGAAGCTTCTGAAATTTTGCCTGAGACCCAATCACTTTGCATGTTGCATACTCTGCCATGTCATCATCAAAAGTGGCGATATCATCCCCCAACCCATTCGAAGGCTCCTCGCGCCTTACATTCTCAGAATTTCCCCCAGCACGGGGCACAACCATATTTGTCATGGCAGTAGTCAAGGCTTGCAATTGTTCAGTGACCTTGGTGAGACCGTTTTCCAACTGATCCATACGGGATACTTCAATATCTGATTCACTCATGTCTGTTCCCAGTATTCTGGTGAGTCTTCCATTTTCCCTAACCCAACGAGAATCTATGATGGCTTTCAGAACACAAGGGTTAACATGATGCATGTATGCATGATGTGCATGAGATGTATGTAACATATATAACATACTAAATCAATTAAAATTTTCAAATAAATCGGCTCGTTACCATTTTAGAAGCTTTTGGGCTAACTGTCATAGGAGTGAACTCGTCCCAGTTTAAATGGCCCAACGAGTTCACATCTCATGGCAAGGAGCCCAACTAAATCCAAATGGTAATGTTCCGAACACAAACATAAAATGGCCCATCAACATTTAGAAGCCTTTGGCCCAATCGTCATAAGGTACATTCTTGTCCCAGTTTAAATGGCCCAACAAGCCCATATCTCATGACAAAAGGTCCGAATGGATCCAAATGACAATGTTCCCAAACACAAGCATACAAGAAAGATAATGCAAACATAAAACAATAATTTCTACAGAATGGCCCATCGACATTTCAGAAGATTTGGGCCTAATGGTCATAAGGTATGAACTTGCCCCAGTTTAAATGGCCCAGCAAGTTCGCATTTCTGACAATAGTCCAACTGCATCCAAATGAGGATGGTCCACAAGCTTATACTCAAGGAAATAATTGTTACTTTAACCATACAATCCCGGTCTATGGGTGGGTTCACAAGAGTGTAGACAAAGGCTCTCATCGGTGAAAAACGGCCCACAACTAGGTCTCCCCACTCAAGGGTTCGAGCAACCAAGTGAGCGCATCCCTTTTTATACACTAAGGTACGTGCCAATGAGCTATGGTGTGTGACGGACTGTCAAATCGATTTCCCGTTGTAAATTCCCCATAGGGATGGTGGAGCGAGGCTCACTTAAGTACCCAAGCCTCTTAGGCTCTTATCGCTTGGTGTCAGGAATAAACAACGAGTCCTCCAAATTAGTCCATCACAAAGGCTACGAGTAGATGGCAATATAGGTGTCTTCCCAGCTTTTCCTTCTAGAAAGGTAGTGAGTAAAGGAAGACACCAAACCATTACCTAGCCTCAAAGTGCCCTTGATTAAACCCCCACTTTATCCACTATAGACATGGTCAATTAAAACATAAATCCAAACATTACAAGACAATATTTCGGGGCCAATTCTCTATCCCCAGTGGAGTCGCCAGACTGTGGGAACACAGGAAACCTGGGCGACGCATGCTGTCCTAGGCTCGCGGCCTAGTCGGGAGTACGGAATAGCCACGGGGGACTAAACCGGAGAATAATGGAGTCGCCACCCGGTGTGAACCGGGAAAATGAGATTTAAGGCCGCACTCACCCCTCGCAAGGGAAGACCTCAAACCGTTGGGTTCGGAATGGTCCCTTACTCATGTCACTTGTAATGAAAGGATTTATGTGATAATTTAATCAAGCTTAAGTAACACTTATTTCCAAGAGTATCATGCTTCTAAATTCCCATATACAAAATAAAACTTATGCACACATTTCACATATATCTCACATCTAAAATTGCATGCTTGAAAATACCTTAAAATAACAAGGAACACACAACTCATTTAGCATATCATGTTTACGGACAACACAAGCATACATACTAACCATACAAGCATACATGTGGGCACTTTTCCAAGTGGTACGTGGAATTGTATCCCAAGTACAGACCGCACTACCGTCCATTCGGAATCGGCTACGGAATTTACGTCTGGGTTTCCATCCGATATACCACAAGAAATAATACTCAAATGTTATCATGACATAAGCATATGAATTGTAATACATTAAACACATTCGTATTCATACATGTGGGGATAGCTACTAGGAAAACTATGCGTTAAATCTAATGAAGAGGACTCAGTTCAGTGGGTGCACGTTCGCGTAGCGTTCGAGATGTTAGGTTTATATCTAGGTCCCAAGATCAAACAAGCAATGAAATACATGTGTGAACACATCAACGGAGGTAGCGAAATACTCACATCGATCGATTGAGACGATTTGAAGATGAATGAAGCCACTTTGCTCACTGCCAAGGACGCCCACTGCTGGCAGTTCACTGCCCTGCATTTCAGAATTTTGAGCTGCGAAACGGAGCTCCAAGCTTCGTCGGACGGATCCCGGCTCATGGGTGAACCTCCCTACCACCTTCGCATGTTCCGTAAGTGTGCTAGCACTTGAGTTTTTGCCACAAAAACTCACTCTTGCTTCCCTCAAAGTCACGCCAAAATTGATTCCAAACCAGTGAGCTTTTCAAGCTTTGGGCGTGAGAGAGTGGAGAGAAAATGGAGAGAGATGAATGTGTGTAAAAGTTGTGTAATTGGTTAGTAAAACCTTTTCCAAAAAGGTTTATATATTTTTCCATAAAATATACAAAGCATTTACCAAATAATAAATCAAATAAATAAAATGGTAAATACTCCCACCAACTTGTACTATTACACCTACACCCATCAACTATTCAATGTCACTTTATTAAAGTGACTTGATGTGTGTCTATCAATCAATCAACTCAATCACATCAATCAATCATCACTCAAAGTGACTTTTGATTTGACGCTTGATGCGACGAATGATTTGACGCTTGATGTGACTTGCATTGCCGCACTCGAATTCGAAATACGAATGCGCTCGCAATCACACTCGGGCTTAGGTTCGCTAATTCTTAATTAGCGAATTTTCCGTCGCGTCGTAATTAAATGATTACGCCTAGCGAATTCACTATTCACGTCGCTAACGAATTAATTCTAAATTAATTCGTTCGCCCGAATTGAAATCTAATTTTAATTCCGCGTCGAAATCTAATTTCATTTAATATATCGAATATATTAATTTACCGATTAATTCCAAATTAATCATTATCTCTCTCTAGACGATATTTTATCCTAGATAAAATATCTCCGTAATTAATCCTAGATTAATTTTCTCTCTCTACAATATAATCCCAGATTATTTAAGAGTGCGAGTCATACGTCATCGGTGGATTATCGGGAAGCGACCCATGAGATCCCCGGATATGTTGGCAGTAAATACGGTCGTCGGAGTATCCGAATCACGTACGTACCAAGTACTACGTTCTACCGATTTACGAGACAAGATCGGCTTCTAGCAAAGCACGAAGTCTACCCAATTCTCCGGTCATATTCATCTAAGAATATTTAAGATCTATATCAAGCGTAGTATACCAAGTATTATGTATATCGGCCCAGTATCGGATAGTCACGTGCTAGGGCTGGGGCTGGATAAGTGTCTACCCCGTCCGAAGCACATGTCGGATGTCTGGTAACTAGTCTCTATAATCGGATATACATGACCTTGTCATAATATCTCGATGGCCGGCCAGCACTTAAGAGCACTAATACCGTATCCTGTGTGACATCATCTCCACTATGACTGGAGTGATACTTCCGTCTTGACATCACACCCAATACTCTACGATTCTCAATATACCCAGCATTGGCGTACACAGAACCTGTTACAGCCCTGGACGACCTCAACTAAAGTATATTGATTGTCGTAAGCATTAGCGGTGTAAGTCTCAGGTTAAGACCATACACACCTACCCTGATGTCGGACTCCCATAGACACATAGTCATAATACCAATGGGATTCCGAGGGGTCTATCCAGAGCGAAGCTGTTTCCCGTACCATCGGTGAAACACAACCTCCTATTGCACTTGCATGAGTATCCAATACCCAAATATATAAGAACTATGCTGTTGTGCCCTCACAACGCGCACAAGTGCAATACTAGTCTATTCCGCATTATCGATGTCCAGTCTCGATAATACTATGACTAGGGATATTTAATGATTAATCCTTCGTGGACTGATACTGTCTCATATCATCTCAATCCAGGAACTAATCATATGGACCTCTCTTCATTTATATATCTAAGATGATCTAATCACAAATGATGAGAGTGCAATTTCCTTATCACGTATTTAATTTGTACAACAACACTATAATCTATACAAATAGTGACGCTATGGGTCATATTATCCAACAATCTCCCACTTGGCACATAGCCAGTCACTCAAGTGTCATACACCTGAACTATGTACGGTTCGCTCAAATTACTGAGAAAAGGTTTTCGTCAGCGGATTTCCATGATTATCGTCTGACGCGATTTATACGATCACCACATCGCCACGATGTATGATCCGAACGAATCAGATGAATATAGAAGTATATATCTGGATCGTCGATGAAACCTTTAATTCTTTAGCCTTGTGCTGACGCCTAGCTCAGCTGCTAACAGAACTATATCTAATCTAATTAGATTTATTATCGACCCAAATGGCTTCTATTGCTGCCTCAGCTGTAGCAATAATCCGCATTTGTTGTTTATTCGGTAACAGTATCTTGCTCGGAAGATTTCCAGCTCACTGTCCCGTTATTCAAACTTTATAGTACCGCAGTATTTAACTGTTTGGAAACTTGCGGCAGTGATCCCAGTCACTTCAAGTTCTCCTTCTCCATAGTGTTAGACAACATCTTTAGTTCTCTAAGATACTAATAGATGTCCTCAACTTCAATCCAGTGACTATCACTTGGATTGTCCTGATTGTGACTCCATATGCTCAAAGCGTATGTGACACCATATCAAGTACATTTTAAATGTACAATTTCCCAGAGAGTGTTAACAACTCCAAATCTATCCCAGTAGATCTTTATTCCTTGAATAAAGGTTGTTACTCCCCAGAATTCTACGGAAAATTTCTTATGAAAGCCAAGCTTTCACCGATTGCTTTATGGGAATTTCTTTATCAGTGCTCTCCCACTAACCTCCTTATATACACAAGAATCATTTCGTTTTGAGTCAAATCATAAACCATTATGATTATTTCAAAATGATAGTTCCAAGAACCTAATGCTTGCATCAATCCAAACATGGATCGAATAACCCGCAAACCTTGTTTGTCGGTTATACAAAATCGTCAGGATGTTGAAAACATCCTCCAAAAGGTTTCCTTTTCAGGAAGGCGATTTTGATCTTTAACTGACACATTTCATAAATGAAATATGCAGTTTCAACAAGCATCATCAAAATGGATTTACCATGGCAACAGGTAAAAGGTTGAACCGTTATTAACATAATGTTGATAACGATACCTTTCCGTCACAAGCCTAGCTTTGTACGTTGGTATGTTGCCATCCATGTATGTCTTCCTTGAAGACTTACATTGTACCAATGGGCACAATGCCTTATGGTACATCAACTAGTATCCAAACATAATTGTTATACATGGAATCCATTTCGGACTCATGGCACTTTGCCATAATAGGGAGTCGATACCTGGTATCACTTCCTCAAAACGTAGTCGGTTGATATACCTCCATAAGATTTACATCTTATGAGGTGAGATCAGAAACCCATACCCTAGGTTGTTTTCTGACTCTCTCTGATCTATGAGGTTCTTGTGTATTCAAAGATTAATGGTATAGTCTCATCCTTGATGAACTATATGTGTTCCATTAAGGACTTCGTGCCTTGAATAGTATTACTCCGATTTTTCATCGAGTATCACTATCCTCCCACTGACCACTGCATATCGGTGTTCCTCTTAGGAAAACCGCATGGTGAGTAACAATCATATTGTTCTCATGTGAGATATATAAGTACTATACTTATGGTTTCCCTTAGGATAACCTATATATGGCACTTATCCAATTTGGGTCCTTAGTTTGGTATCATCCAAACGTTATGCCCGGCATACCCAAATTATTAGGAATGAGAAACCCTGTTTCTTTCCTGTTCATATCCTATATGATATCTGTCAAACAGATTTATATGGAACCTTATTCTAAATAAGTTTTTGCACTGTTAATACATATCCTGTTGAAGGAAATGATAGCTCAGAGCGACTCGTGATAAACCTTATCATGTCCAACAAAATTCGGTTTTTAGTTTGGACACACCGTCAAACTGACGTGTCTCGGGAGGAGTCCTCTTCTGAAAGAATACTGTACTCTTTCATGTATATATGAAACTTAATGCTTAAGTATTTTCCATTATGGTCTTACCGTGACGGCATAATACTATAGTCGATCTGTTTATCTACTTCGTGTCGAAACTCTAATAGTTTCCGATCTGTGTTCTTTAAAAGAAACACATAACCATAACGTGATGCCACATCCGTTAAGGTCACGAAATATTCATGTTCACATCTAGCCTAGCTAGATATGGGCCCACTAACTTCACCATGAATAGGGCTAACAGATCGGTGGCACTTACACTATTACCAAGTAAACAGTGTTTTAGGTACTTTACCTAACAAACTAGATTCGTAGACTTTATTTGAATAGTCAAATCAGTCCTAGTACCCACTCTTCAAAAGTGCGGATATACGAGTCTTGTTTAATTGTGTCCTAGACAACAATGCCACAAATAAGTCTCTACTTGATCAAATCAATTTGAGGTATATATTTGTCATTTTATATGTTTTGAGATTTTAATTATATTCAAAATATAAATTCTATTATTCACATCTAATGTGTTTATCTTAATATCATCTTTATATAATGAAACACTTTAGTGTTCTAGAATATAAAGGTTTATCCGCAACAGATTAAACATTGATATAGAGACAATGTTCCTAGTCAAACTAGTTACATTATAACAGTTCCTAATTTAAGTACACACCCGAAGGGTAGTTCCTAAACTTAGGTATCTACGGTCGAAACAACGACTTTCGTCCCGTTTCCGATTCGCAGAGCAATCTCAGCTTGAAGTCAGTATCCTGCTCAAAGCAGATTCTGAACATCAATACATATATTTTATGTACCACACTAAGTATTTGAAATCTAATTTCAATACTAGTAGTGAACATAACTTTGACAATCATTTTTAAAGTAAGAGCCTTGCCCTTTCTTTAATTCCTTCGTGTCTGCCATATCAAAATGGTAGTCATTTTAGGATATGTCAATTATCCTTTTCAATATTTTAGGAACCTTAGGCCAAGCCTTGAGTTTTTAGAATATCGAAACGATGTGCACCTCGTGCTACATGCCCAATTGCAAACTTTGACTTTATCTCCTCTAGAATAGTCAATTAATTCTCCAAGAATTATAAATTGCAATTTTAATACTTCTTAAATCTAAAATTAGATTTATGACAAGTATATTAAATTAAGCACTAAAGTCATCATCACATAAATCTTCCAAAGATTTTATGCTCTACTTATTTGTTTAATTTTGGGCTTAGGTTATAATAAGTTATTTTATCAAATAAAGTAACCTATTATTTATTCCCAATTTGAAAATTAAATCATTTAAAATATTTAATCCCAGATTATATTTTAAATATCCAACTTTTCAATTCTTTCTTGATTTCAATAGTCCAACTATTTAATCAATGATTAGTGGTACTATATATTATAATGATTATAATAGTCCAACTATATAATCAAATATAATCCAAATTAATTAACCTCAATTACATTGATTACTATAATCCAATTATAAAATCAACTGTAAACTGAAATTAATTAATTCAAATATATTGATTAATATAATCCAATTATATATAATCAAGTATAATACAGTCCAACTGTTTATTAAAACAACAATTTAAATATTAGTCCAACTAACATTTAATATTACGACGAAATAATTTGAATGAGCGCGTATGGCGAGTAATTGAACGAATATTGCAAATTCAATTCTTGCCTCCCACTATTTTTCGTCGAGCCTCTAACCCTCTGTCGAGTACTCGGGAAACCGTGTTTCCTAGTGGGCTAGGATCCCGTTAAATATCACACAATCTTGACTTTGGCCAACAAATTGTATGATAATTAACTAGGTAGATCTCGAAGATCAATTGGATCTCATCCAACTCCTAGATCCAGTAGGTGGACATCCAAGTCCGAAACATATATCTTATATATGCCTATATATCTAATATATAGCCTAACCTTTTTCCTCAGAATCAACTAGGCCTTGGCTTTGGCACAACAAACCTAATGATCCCAGTCAAGCGCGGACCCATTGACCATGGAAGCTTCGTAATCAATGTCGTTGGACAAGAAGTGGTATTGACTTTGGCCAAAAAACCACAACTTGGACAAGACACCAATATGGAACAAAGCCTCGTGATTCAAACACATCTTCGACGGACAAGGGCTTGACTTTGGCCAACAACCCATGCCAATCTAGGATCTTGAGTAAGAATCACTCAATGGAAGGCAATGAAATACATGTGTGAACACATCAACGGAGGTAGCAGAATACTCACATCGATCGATTGAGACGATTTGAAGACGAATGAAGCCACTTTGCTCACTGCCAAGGACGCCCACTGCTGGCAGTTCACTGCCCTATATTTCAGAATTTTGAGCTGCGAAACGGAGCTCCAAGCTTCGTCAGACGGATCCCGGCTCATGGGTGAACCTCCCTACCACCTTCGCATGTTCCGTAAGTGTGCTAGCACTTGAGTTTTTACCACAAAAACTCACTCTTGCTTCCCTCAAAGTCACGCCAAAATTGATTCCAAACCAGTGAGCTTTTCAAGCTTTGGACGTGAGAGAGTGGAGAGAAAATGGAGAGAGATGAATGTGTGTAAAAGTTGTGTAATTGGTTAGTAAAACCTTTTCCAAAAAGGTTTATATATTTTTCCATAAAATATACAAAGCATTTACCAAATAATAAATCAAATAAATAAAATGGTAAATACTCCCACCAACTTGTACTATTACCCCTACACCCATCAACTATTCAATGTCACTTTATTAAAGTGACTTGATGTGTGTCTATCAATCAATCAACTCAATCACATCAATCAATCACATCACTCAAAGTGACTTTTGATTTGACGCTTGATGTGACAAATGATTTGACGCTTGATGTGACTTGCGTTGCCGCACTCGAATTCGAAATACGAATGCGCTCGCAATCACACTCGGGCTTAGGTTCGCTAATTCTTAATTAGCGAATTTTCCGTCGCGTCGTAATTAAATGATTACGCCTAGCGAATTCACTATTCACGTCGCTAACGAATTAATTCTAAATTAATTCGTTCGCCCGAATTGAAATCTAATTTTAATTCCGCGTCGAAATCTAATTTCATTTAATATATCGAATATATTAATTTACCGATTAATTCCAAATTAATCATTATCTCTCTCTAGACGATATTTTATCCTAGATAAAATATCTCCGTAATTAATCCTAGATTAATTTTCTCTCTCTACAATATAATCCCAGATTATTTAAGAGTGCGAGTCATACGTCATCGGTGGATTATCGGGAAGCGACCCATGAGATCCCCGGATATGTTGGCAGTAAATACGGTCGTCGGAGTATCCGAATCACGTACGTACCAAGTACTACGTTCTACCGATTTACGAGACAAGATCGGCTTCTAGCAAAGCACGAAGTCTACCCAATTCTCCGGTCATATTCATCTAAGAATATTTAAGATCTATATCAAGCGTAGTATACCAAGTATTATGTATATCGGCCCAGTATCGGATAGTCACGTGCTAGGGCTGGGGCTGGATAAGTGTCTGCCCCGTCCGAAGCACATGTCGGATGTCTGGTAACTAGTCTCTATAATCGGATATACATGACCTTGTCATAATATCCCGATGGCCGGCCAGCACTTAAGAGCACTAATACCGTATCCTGCGTGACATCATCTCCACTATGACTGGAGTGATACTTCCGTCTTGACATCACACCCAATACTCTACGATTCTCAATATACCCAGCATTGGCGTACACAGAACCTGTTACAGCCCTGGACGACCTCAACTAAAGTATATTGATTGTCGTAAGCATTAGCGGTGTAAGTCTCAGGTTAAGACCATACACACCTACCCTGATGTCGGACTCCCATAGACACATAGTCATAATACCAATGGGATTCCTAGGGGTCTATCCAGAGCGAAGCTGTTTCCCGTACCATCGGTGAAACACAACCTCCTATTACACTTGCATGAGTATCCAATACCCAAATATATGAGAACTATGCTGTTGTGCCCTCACAACGCGCACAAGTGCAATACTAGTCTATTCCGCATTATCGATGTCCAGTCTCGATAATACTACGACTAGGGAAATTAATGATTAATCCTTCGTGGACTGATACTGTCTCATATCATCTCAATCCAGGAACTAATCATATGGACCTCTCTTCATTTATATATCTAAGGTGATCTAATCACAAATGATGAGAGTGCAATTTCCTTGTCACATAGTTAATTTGTACAACAACACTATGATCTGTACAAATAGTAACGCTATGGGTCATATTATCCAACACGAGAACGCGTGCGAACGGTAAACAGAAGGTTCGCGTTCGTGTAGCGTCCGAGAACGCGTTCGAACGGAACCAGACCTGATGCATTATGGAACTAAGAAAGTACGTGTGTGTTCACGTAACGTTCGAGGACGTGTGCGAACAGTAATTAGAAGGTTCGCATTTGTGTAGCGTCCGAGAATGCGTTCGAACGGAACCAGACCTGATGCATTATGAAACTAAGAAAGTGCGTGTGCGTTCGCGTAGCGTTCGAGAACGCGTGCGAACGGTAAACAGAAGGTTCGTGTTCGTGTAGCGTCCGAGAACGCGTTCGAACGGAACCAGACCTGATGCATTATGAAACTTAAGAAAGTGCGTGTGCGTTCGCGTAGCGTTCGAGAACGCGTGCGAACAATAAACAGATGGTTCGCGTTCGTGTAGCGTCCGAGAACGCGTTCGAACGGAACCAGACCTGATGCATGCGACACAAAGAATAAAGATGACAATATCAAGTTCAATATGTCCGATCAAATGTATCTCGCATTCGACTGAACATACATCAACCGGCGCGGCAAAGCATCGTGGTAAAGGGCTTTAACCCCTCCCCATAGGGGAATCCACATCACACTTACTAAGCCCATGCGCTCGACTGAATCATGCATACAAAGAATTAAAAGCAATAATATTAAACGTAGTGTGCCCGATTGAACGTATCTTGTATTCAACCGAACACACATCAACCGGCGCAGCAAAGCATCACGGTAAAGGGCTTTAACCCCTCCCCATAGGGGATCTCATAACACACTTACTAAGCCCATGCGCTCGATTGAATCATGCATACGAAAATAAAGACAATCATATCAAACTTAGTATGCCCGATTGAACATATCTTGCATTCAACCGGACACACATCAACCGACGCGGCAAAGCATCGTGGTAAAGGGCTTTAACCCTTCCCCATAGGGGATCTTTCATTCCACTTACTAAGCCCATGCGCTCGATTGAATCATGCGGGAATAAGCAACATACAGAATTTAAATGACGAGAAATAAATAAGCCAAAGCAACACAAAACAAGAGAAGGTGCCGTTTACTCAAGTGGTATGTGGAGTTCTATCCCAAGTACAGACCGCACTACCGTCCATTCAGATTCGGCTACAGAATTTACGTCTGGGTTTCCATCCTATATACCACAAGAGGCGACACTCTTTCATTCATCCAAGCCACAACATGCATCAACAAACGACTCTCATGCGAATAGAATTCAATAAACAATTAAAAAAACAAATATAAACTAATGAGAAAAGTGCCCTCAGGTCTAACCTTTTAAATCACCTCTCGGATGTATGGTACACGATCGTCGGAAGGGTAGATGCTCCGCAACTCTTCTGGTTCACTGGTTCACTGCTCTCGTTCGTTGTCTTACTGTTTTGAGTCGTCGTTCTCCACCTTTTGACTCCAATTCGCTGCCGTTGATACTGTTTTGCTGCTGTATTTTAGTTACTGTTTTTGGGATGTTTTGGCTACTATTTTGGGTGTTATTTTCGGTGGTGTTATGGTGCGGTTCGGGGGCTGTTTTATGTGTATGTTTAGGGCTGTTTGGGATGTGTTTTTCGGTGAGGTGAAGGGGCTGTTCGGGATGTGTTTTGGTCAAGGCGATGGGGGTTCTTTGGTTTGTGATCTTTTGTTATTGAGAGTGAGGGAGAGTTGTGTCTATAAGCTTGGGTGTTTCTTATGTGAATGAGCTAGGGGAAAATGGTTGGAAATTCTTTTCTTCTTTTTTCTGTAATGGGCGTGCACTAGGAGAGGAATGCCTTGGAGAGGTGTTGTTTATATAGAGAATGGCTAGGGCTTCACATTGTCTCACAAGGAAGGGATTTTGGCATTAAGAGCAAGGATTTGATTTGGTTTAGACAAGGAAATCAAGGGATTTGATTTGGTTTATATTAGGAAGGTTGAATATTTGATTGGCTTGGATTAGGCATTTAATTTGTTGATTGATTTTAATTAGGCATGCAATTTCTTTAATTTGTGTAAGTATTTTATTATTTTGGTAGGTGATTATTTAGATTTTATTTGTTTTATTTAATTTGGTATGTGATTTTTAGATTTTTTTTTTTTCATCATGTGTTAAATATGTGTTTTAAGTGGGCTTGGGCGTGTGGGCCAAGGTTTGGGCGAATTGGGCTTAATGTGAGGCTTGCAGCAAAACCAGAATTACCGACACCGTTCGAACGCCTCCTAGAACGCGGCACGAACGCCCGCAATCTATTTGGAGTTCGAACGAATTAACGAATGCAGCACGAATGAAAACAGTGAACCTTGTTTATTTTGAATTTCCCCTTCCGACGTCCGTTTCTCGTGACTCCCGTGACTTAAAAGGTAGTGCCTCCAAATGAGACTCATCATAGGGACTAATATGCAAAAATACAGTGCCTACAGTCGCCCCCACTTTGATGGGACTTGTGTAATGTGTAACAGTGACAATCCTATCAAAGTTATGCAATGCATTTTCACTTACCTGGCTCGCCAACTGCCACTTGACTTTCCACGTGTTGAGTTGATTTGGGTGGTGAGGTGCTGCGACCCCTGGTTCATTCCCGAACCGTGTTGTGATATGGTCCATTCCCGAACCGTTACTGTAAGGTGGTCCATTCCCGAACCGTTACTGTGAGGTGTCCATTCCCGAACCGTTACTGTAAGGTGGTCCATTCCCGAACCGTTACTGTGAGTTGGTCAATTCCCGAACCTTTAATGTGAGGTGTTCATTCCCGAACTGTTACTGTAAGGTGGTACATTCCCGAACCTTTACTGTGAGTTGGTCCATTCCCGAACCTTTACTATGAGGTGTTCATTCCCGAACTGTTACTGTAAGGTGGTCCATTCCCGAACCGTTACTGTGAGTTGTCCATTCCCAAACCGTTACTGTAAGGTGGTCCATTCCCGAACCGTTACTGTGAGTTGGCCCATTCCCGAACCTTTACTGTGAGGTGTTCATTCTCGAACTATGCTTCCATCCTTGGAGTGCCATTCCCGGCTTGTTCATTCCTGAACTGTTACTGTAAGGTGGTCCATTCCTGAACCGTTACTGTGAGTTGGTCCATTCCCGAACCGTTACTGTGAGGTGTTCATTCTCGAACTATGCTTCCATTCTTGGAGTGCCATTCCCGGCTTGTTCATTCCTGAACTGTTACTGTAAGGTGGTCCATTCCCGAACCGTTACTGTGAGTTGGTCCATTCCCGAACCGTTACTGTGAGGTGTTCATTCTTGAACTATGCTTCCATTCTTGGAGTACCATTCCCGGCTTGTTCATTCCTGAACTGTGTTTCCATTCTTGGAGTGCCATTCCCGGCTTGTTCATTCCTGAACTATATTTCCATTCTTGGAGTGCCATTCCCGACTTGTTCATTCCTGAATTGTGTTTCCATTCCTGGAGTGCCATTCCCGGCTATGCTGATCTGATGTAATATGGGTCTCGCCCCCAGAATGCCGTACTTGGCAGCGCTGATCTGATGTAATATGGGCCTCGCCCCCAGAATGCCATATCCGACAGAAACTGATCCGATGTAATGTGGGCCTCGGCCCCAGAATGCCATACCCGGCAATGCTGATATTGAAGTGGGCCTCGGCCCCAGAATGCCATACCTGGCAATGCTGATACTGAAGTAATGTGGGCCTCGCCCCCAGAATGCCATACCCGGCAATGCTGATACTGAAGTGGGCCTCGGCGCCAGAATGCCATACCCGGCAATGCTGATACTGAAGTGGGCCTCGGCCCTAACTGCTACCGATATGGGCCTCGCCCCCAGACTGATACTGCTGATATGGGCCTCACCCATGTGATTCATTCCTGAAGACTGCTGACATCGTACTGTTACTGCTTCTGTTTGACTTGTCTTTGCCATTTTTCTTTTTCTTCTTCAAAACCTGTGAATACAAAACAGAACAAACACGAAAGGATGCAAAATATGTTACGTGTATCCATGTATGAATGTTCTTATCCCGTAGGGTTAGGTCTTCCGTCAATCCTCTTGATGACTGTTTAGTCTTCTTTTCCTCAGGCAAGCTACTGCTTCAATCTGTCTACGTTGATCGGCTCGGTGAACTAATTCCCTTCCAAGTCTGACATTTTTACTGCCTCTATTTCCCAATTTCTGAATGTCTATCTTATCTTTTCTGTTTGCTTATTTCGAAGGTTCCCTGTGTTCATCACTGGATTCCATAGTACCAAGGTTGAATACTTTTCTCAAATATACTCATATTGCAGAAGAGTTTCAGCGAAATGAACGTCTTTATTATCGTTGAGGAAAAGAGTTCGAACAAGTAACAAAATCAATGTCTTTTAAAAAAACTGGATCAAATAGACTAGGAGGGACATCTCCATCATCTGCAGCACTTCCTTCTTCCTCGGCCTATGGTTCTTCACTGTCATCCATGTAAGAAGCTTGGTGGTTGAGGGTTTCTTTTCATGGGTTGGGTATTTTATGAGAATCTATGAGATCTTGAATTTCATGCCTGAGGCGGGTGCAGTTGTCGGTGTCATGGCCATGTAGCTGGTGGAAGTGACAATAAAGGTTCACATTTATGTGTGGTGGTGGGGGTGCGGAAGTGGCTTGCCTTCTAAGGGTTTCAAGATTCCTTGTCCCTGTAACTTTTCAAATACCTTCGACAAAGGTCTACCAAGGTTGGAGAATTGCATGTTTCTGATGGCAGCGACTTCGGCCGCAGCGGGCTTGGCCTCAGAATGCCCCCCAAAAGTCCTCCTATTATGGCCATAGATCTTTCTGTTCTCTCAGCTTCTTCTTCTTCTATATCCATGACAGTTTCCCTCAACTGTCGAAAATCAGAATCATCGAAGTCATCCTCCTCAGCTTACTATAAATAGAGGGCTTAGTACCCTTGATGATCATTTTGATCTGGTCTTTCTCAGAGGGCCGAGTCTGCATCTTCAGAAGCTGGCTTCTCCAGCGGTCTACATACTCCTTGAAGCTTTCTTCTTCCGCTTCTGCTTAGTGTTCTCCAAATCTCGGAGTGACAAGTCAATCTCTAATCTGTAACATACTGCTTCAGAAAAGCATCAGCTAGTTCCCTCCAATCTTCCTTAACCTTCTTCTCAAGGCTATGATACCAAACCACAGGTGCCCCCTCGAGTGACATCCCAAACATCTTTTGGACTTGGCGCTGTGATAGGCCTACTGAACTCATGACTGAGACATATTGCTGCAGATGGACTCTCGGGTCTCTATTCCCATTAAACTTGGCCATGTCGGGCATTTTAAACTGAGCTGGCAGCTGTTCTCTGAAGGTCATTGCCTCATAATCTAACAACTCTTCATGTTTACCCCTCATTTTGCGGGTAACTGTTTCAACTTGATCCCGAAGCTTCTGAAATTTTGCCTGAGACCCAATCACTTTGCATGTTGCATACTCTGCCATGTCATCATCAAAAGTGGCGATATCATCCCCCAACCCATTCGAAGGCTCCTCGCGCCTTACATTCTCAGAATTTCCCCCAGCACGGGGCACAACCATATTTGTCATGGTAGTAGTCAAGGCTTGCAATTGTTCAGTGACCTTGGTGAGACCGTTTTCCAACTGATCCATACGGGATACTTCAATATCTGATTCAATCATGTCTGTTCCCAGTATTCTGGTGAGTCTTCCATTTTCCCTAACCCAACGAGAATCTATGATGGCTTTCAGAACACAAGGGTTAACATGATGCATGTATGCATGATGTGCATGAGATGTATGTAACATATATAACATACTAAATCAATTAAAATTTTCAAACAAATCGGCTCGTTACCATTTTAGAAGCTTTTGGGCTAACTGTCATAGGAGTGAACTCGTCCCAGTTTAAATGGCCCAACGAGTTCACATCTCATGGCAAGGAGCCCAACTAAATCCAAATGGTAATGTTCTGAACACAAACATAAAATGGCCCATCAACATTTAGAAGCCTTTGGCCCAATCGTCATAAGGTACATTCTTGTCCCAGTTTAAATGGCCCAACAAGCCCATATCTCATGACAAAAGGTCCGAATGGATCCAAATGACAATGTTCCCAAACACAAGCATACAAGAAAGATAATGCAAACATAAAACAATAATTTCTACAGAATGGCCCATCGACATTTCAGAAGCTTTGGGCCTAATGGTCATAAGGTATGAACTCGCCCCAGTTTAAATGGCCCAGTAAGTTCGCATTTCTGACAATAGTCCAACTGCATCCAAATGAGGATGGTCCACAAGCTCATACTCAAGGAAATAATTGTTACTTTAACCATACAATCCCGGTCTATGGGTGGGTTCACAAGAGTGTAGACAAAGGCTCTCATCGGCGAAGAATGGCCCACAACTAGGTCTCCCCACTCAAGGGTTCGAGCAACCAAGTGAGCGCATCCCTTTTTATACACTACGGTACGTGCCAATGAGCTATGGTGTGTGACGGACTGTCAAATGGATTTCCCGTTGTAGATTCCCCATAGGGAAGGTGGAGCGAGGCTCACTTAAGTACCCAAGCCTCTTAGGCTCTTATCGCTTGGTGTCAGGAATAAACAACGAGTCCTCCAAATTAGTCCATCACAAAGGCTACGAGTAGATGGCCATATAAGTGTCTTCACAGCTTTTCCTTCTAGAAAGGTAGTGAGTAAAGGAAGACACCAAACCATTACCTAGCCTCAAAGTGCCCTTGATTAAACCCTCACTTTATCCACTATAGACATGGTCAATTAAAACATAAATCCAAACATTACAAGACAATATTTCGGGGCCAATTCTCTATCCCCAGTGGAGTCGCCAGACTGTGGGAACACAGGAAACTTGGGCGACGCATGCTGTCCTAGGCTCGCGGCCTAGTCGGGAGTACGGAATAGCCACGGGGGACTAAACCGGAGAATAATGGAGTCGCCACCCGGTGTGAACCGGGAAAATGAGATTTAAGGCAGCACTCACCCCTCGCAAGGGAAGACCTCAAACCGTTGGGTTCGGAATGGTCCCTTACTCATGTCACTTGTAATGAAAGGATTTATGTGATAATTTAATCAAGCTTAAGTAACACTTATTTCCAAGAGTATCATGCTTCTAAATTCCCATATACAAAATAAAACTTATGCACACATTTCACATATATCTCACATCTAAAATTGCATGCTTGAAAATACCTTAAAATAACAAGGAACACACAACTCATTTAGCATATCATGTTTACGGACAACACAAGCATACATACTAACCATACAAGCATACATGTGGGCACTTTTCCAAGTGGTACGTGGAATTGTATCCCAAGTACAGACCGCACTACCGTCCATTCGGAATCGGCTACGGAATTTACGTCTGGGTTTCCATCCGATATACCACAAGAAATAATACTCAAATGTTATCATGACATAAGCATATGAATTGTAATACATTAAACACATTCGTATTCATACATGTGGGGATAGCTACTAGGAAAACTATGCGTTAAATCTAATGAAGAGGACTCAGTTCAGTGGGTGCACGTTCGCGTAGCGTTCGAGATGTTAGGTTTATATCTAGGTCCCAAGATCAAACAAGCAATGAAATACATGTGTGAACACATCAACGGAGGTAGCGAAATACTCACATCGATCGATTGAGACGATTTGAAGATGAATGAAGCCACTTTGCTCACTGCCAAGGACGCCCACTGCTGGCAGTTCACTGCCCTGCATTTCAGAATTTTGAGCTGCGAAACGGAGCTCCAAGCTTCGTCGGACGGATCCCGGCTCATGGGTGAACCTCCCTACCACCTTCGCATGTTCCGTAAGTGTGCTAGCACTTGAGTTTTTGCCACAAAAACTCACTCTTGCTTCCCTCAAAGTCACGCCAAAATTGATTCCAAACCAGTGAGCTTTTCAAGCTTTGGGCGTGAGAGAGTGGAGAGAAAATGGAGAGAGATGAATGTGTGTAAAAGTTGTGTAATTGGTTAGTAAAACCTTTTCCAAAAAGGTTTATATATTTTTCCATAAAATATACAAAGCATTTACCAAATAATAAATCAAATAAATAAAATGGTAAATACTCCCACCAACTTGTACTATTACACCTACACCCATCAACTATTCAATGTCACTTTATTAAAGTGACTTGATGTGTGTCTATCAATCAATCAACTCAATCACATCAATCAATCATCACTCAAAGTGACTTTTGATTTGACGCTTGATGCGACGAATGATTTGACGCTTGATGTGACTTGCATTGCCGCACTCGAATTCGAAATACGAATGCGCTCGCAATCACACTCGGGCTTAGGTTCGCTAATTCTTAATTAGCGAATTTTCCGTCGCGTCGTAATTAAATGATTACGCCTAGCGAATTCACTATTCACGTCGCTAACGAATTAATTCTAAATTAATTCGTTCGCCCGAATTGAAATCTAATTTTAATTCCGCGTCGAAATCTAATTTCATTTAATATATCGAATATATTAATTTACCGATTAATTCCAAATTAATCATTATCTCTCTCTAGACGATATTTTATCCTAGATAAAATATCTCCGTAATTAATCCTAGATTAATTTTCTCTCTCTACAATATAATCCCAGATTATTTAAGAGTGCGAGTCATACGTCATCGGTGGATTATCGGGAAGCGACCCATGAGATCCCCGGATATGTTGGCAGTAAATACGGTCGTCGGAGTATCCGAATCACGTACGTACCAAGTACTACGTTCTACCGATTTACGAGACAAGATCGGCTTCTAGCAAAGCACGAAGTCTACCCAATTCTCCGGTCATATTCATCTAAGAATATTTAAGATCTATATCAAGCGTAGTATACCAAGTATTATGTATATCGGCCCAGTATCGGATAGTCACGTGCTAGGGCTGGGGCTGGATAAGTGTCTACCCCGTCCGAAGCACATGTCGGATGTCTGGTAACTAGTCTCTATAATCGGATATACATGACCTTGTCATAATATCTCGATGGCCGGCCAGCACTTAAGAGCACTAATACCGTATCCTGTGTGACATCATCTCCACTATGACTGGAGTGATACTTCCGTCTTGACATCACACCCAATACTCTACGATTCTCAATATACCCAGCATTGGCGTACACAGAACCTGTTACAGCCCTGGACGACCTCAACTAAAGTATATTGATTGTCGTAAGCATTAGCGGTGTAAGTCTCAGGTTAAGACCATACACACCTACCCTGATGTCGGACTCCCATAGACACATAGTC
This sequence comes from Zanthoxylum bungeanum, assembly GCA_019454045.1. Classification (NCBI taxonomy): domain Eukaryota; kingdom Viridiplantae; phylum Streptophyta; class Magnoliopsida; order Sapindales; family Rutaceae; genus Zanthoxylum; species Zanthoxylum bungeanum. The sequence continues at coordinate 5,546 of SKCR01001663.1, read as the reverse complement.
ATAATACCAATGGGATTCCGAGGGGTCTATCCAGAGCGAAGCTGTTTCCCGTACCATCGGTGAAACACAACCTCCTATTGCACTTGCATGAGTATCCAATACCCAAATATATAAGAACTATGCTGTTGTGCCCTCACAACGCGCACAAGTGCAATACTAGTCTATTCCGCATTATCGATGTCCAGTCTCGATAATACTATGACTAGGGATATTTAATGATTAATCCTTCGTGGACTGATACTGTCTCATATCATCTCAATCCAGGAACTAATCATATGGACCTCTCTTCATTTATATATCTAAGATGATCTAATCACAAATGATGAGAGTGCAATTTCCTTATCACGTATTTAATTTGTACAACAACACTATAATCTATACAAATAGTGACGCTATGGGTCATATTATCCAACAATCTCCCACTTGGCACATAGCCAGTCACTCAAGTGTCATACACCTGAACTATGTACGGTTCGCTCAAATTACTGAGAAAAGGTTTTCGTCAGCGGATTTCCATGATTATCGTCTGACGCGATTTATACGATCACCACATCGCCACGATGTATGATCCGAACGAATCAGATGAATATAGAAGTATATATCTGGATCGTCGATGAAACCTTTAATTCTTTAGCCTTGTGCTGACGCCTAGCTCAGCTGCTAACAGAACTATATCTAATCTAATTAGATTTATTATCGACCCAAATGGCTTCTATTGCTGCCTCAGCTGTAGCAATAATCCGCATTTGTTGTTTATTCGGTAACAGTATCTTGCTCGGAAGATTTCCAGCTCACTGTCCCGTTATTCAAACTTTATAGTACCGCAGTATTTAACTGTTTGGAAACTTGCGGCAGTGATCCCAGTCACTTCAAGTTCTCCTTCTCCATAGTGTTAGACAACATCTTTAGTTCTCTAAGATACTAATAGATGTCCTCAACTTCAATCCAGTGACTATCACTTGGATTGTCCTGATTGTGACTCCATATGCTCAAAGCGTATGTGACACCATATCAAGTACATTTTAAATGTACAATTTCCCAGAGAGTGTTAACAACTCCAAATCTATCCCAGTAGATCTTTATTCCTTGAATAAAGGTTGTTACTCCCCAGAATTCTACGGAAAATTTCTTATGAAAGCCAAGCTTTCACCGATTGCTTTATGGGAATTTCTTTATCAGTGCTCTCCCACTAACCTCCTTATATACACAAGAATCATTTCGTTTTGAGTCAAATCATAAACCATTATGATTATTTCAAAATGATAGTTCCAAGAACCTAATGCTTGCATCAATCCAAACATGGATCGAATAACCCGCAAACCTTGTTTGTCGGTTATACAAAATCGTCAGGATGTTGAAAACATCCTCCAAAAGGTTTCCTTTTCAGGAAGGCGATTTTGATCTTTAACTGACACATTTCATAAATGAAATATGCAGTTTCAACAAGCATCATCAAAATGGATTTACCATGGCAACAGGTAAAAGGTTGAACTGTTATTAACATAATGTTGATAACGATACCTTTCCGTCACAAGCCTAGCTTTGTACGTTGGTATGTTGCCATCCATGTATGTCTTCCTTGAAGACTTACATTGTACCAATGGGCACAATGCCTTATGGTACATCAACTAGTATCCAAACATAATTGTTATACATGGAATCCATTTCGGACTCATGGCACTTTGCCATAATAGGGAGTCGATACCTGATATCACTTCCTCAAAACGTAGTCGGTTGATATACCTCCATAAGATTGACATCTTTATGAGGTGAGATCAGAAACCCATACCCTAGGTTGTTTTCTGACTCTCTCCGATCTATTAGGTTCTTGTGTATTCAAAGATTAATGGTATAGTCTCATCCTTGATGAACTATATGTGTTCCATTAAGGACTTCGTGCCTTGAATAGTATTACTCCGATTTTTCATCGAGTATCACTATCCTCCCACTGACCACTGCATATCGGTGTTCCTCTTAGGAAAACCGCATGGTGAGTAACAATCATATTGTTCTCATGTGAGATATATAAGTACTATACTTATGGTTTCCCTTAGGATAACCTATATATGGCACTTATCCAATTTGGGTCCTTAGTTTGGTATCATCCAAACGTTATGCCCGGCATACCCAAATTATTAGGAATGAGAAACCCTGTTTCTTTCCTGTTCATATCCTATATGATATCTGTCAAACAGATTTATATGGAACCTTATTCTAAATAAGTTTTTGCACTGTTAATACATATCCTGTTGAAGGAAATGATAGCTCAGAGCGACTCGTGATAAACCTTATCATGTCCAACAAAATTCGGTTTTTAGTTTGGACACACCGTCAAACTGACGTGTCTCGGGAGGAGTCCTCTTCTGAAAGAATACTGTACTCTTTCATGTATATATGAAACTTAATGCTTAAGTATTTTCCATTATGGTCTTACCGTGACGGCATAATACTATAGTCGATCTGTTTATCTACTTCGTGTCGAAACTCTAATAGTTTCCGATCTGTGTTCTTTAAAAGAAACACATAACCATAACGTGATGCCACATCCGTTAAGGTCACGAAATATTCATGTTCACATCTAGCCTAGCTAGATATGGGCCCACTAACTTCACCATGAATAGGGCTAACAGATCGGTGGCACTTACACTATTACCAAGTAAACAGTGTTTTAGGTACTTTACCTAACAAACTAGATTCGTAGACTTTATTTGAATAGTCAAATCAGTCCTAGTACCCACTCTTCAAAAGTGCGGATATACGAGTCTTGTTTAATTGTGTCCTAGACAACAATGCCACAAATAAGTCTCTACTTGATCAAATCAATTTGAGGTATATATTTGTCATTTTATATGTTTTGAGATTTTAATTATATTCAAAATATAAATTCTATTATTCACATCTAATGTGTTTATCTTAATATCATCTTTATATAATGAAACACTTTAGTGTTCTAGAATATAAAGGTTTATCCGCAACAGATTAAACATTGATATAGAGACAATGTTCCTAGTCAAACTAGTTACATTATAACAGTTCCTAATTTAAGTACACACCCGAAGGGTAGTTCCTAAACTTAGGTATCTACGGTCGAAACAACGACTTTCGTCCCGTTTCCGATTCGCAGAGCAATCTCAGCTTGAAGTCAGTATCCTGCTCAAAGCAGATTCTGAACATCAATACATATATTTTATGTACCACACTAAGTATTTGAAATCTAATTTCAATACTAGTAGTGAACATAACTTTGACAATCATTTTTAAAGTAAGAGCCTTGCCCTTTCTTTAATTCCTTCGTGTCTGCCATATCAAAATGGTAGTCATTTTAGGATATGTCAATTATCCTTTTCAATATTTTAGGAACCTTAGGCCAAGCCTTGAGTTTTTAGAATATCGAAACGATGTGCACCTCGTGCTACATGCCCAATTGCAAACTTTGACTTTATCTCCTCTAGAATAGTCAATTAATTCTCCAAGAATTATAAATTGCAATTTTAATACTTCTTAAATCTAAAATTAGATTTATGACAAGTATATTAAATTAAGCACTAAAGTCATCATCACATAAATCTTCCAAAGATTTTATGCTCTACTTATTTGTTTAATTTTGGGCTTAGGTTATAATAAGTTATTTTATCAAATAAAGTAACCTATTATTTATTCCCAATTTGAAAATTAAATCATTTAAAATATTTAATCCCATATTATATTTTAAATATCCAACTTTTCAATTCTTTCTTGATTTCAATAGTCCAACTATTTAATCAATGATTAGTGGTACTATATATTATAATGATTATAATAGTCCAACTATATAATCAAATATAATCCAAATTAATTAACCTCAATTACATTGATTACTATAATCCAATTATAAAATCAACTGTAAACTGAAATTAATTAATTCAAATATATTGATTAATATAATCCAATTATATATAATCAAGTATAATACAGTCCAACTGTTTATTAAAACAACAATTTAAATATTAGTCCAACTAACATTTAATATTACGACGAAATAATTTGAATGAGCGCGTATGGCGAGTAATTGAACGAATATTGCAAATTCAATTCTTGCCTCCCACTATTTTTCGTCGAGCCTCTAACCCTCTGTCGAGTACTCGGGAAACCGTGTTTCCTAGTGGGCTAGGATCCCGTTAAATATCACACAATCTTGACTTTGGCCAACAAATTGTATGATAATTAACTAGGTAGATCTCGAAGATCAATTGGATCTCATCCAACTCCTAGATCCAGTAGGTGGACATCCAAGTCCGAAACATATATCTTATATATGCCTATATATCTAATATATAGCCTAACCTTTTTCCTCAGAATCAACTAGGCCTTGGCTTTGGCACAACAAACCTAATGATCCCAGTCAAGCGCGGACCCATTGACCATGGAAGCTTCGTAATCAATGTCGTTGGACAAGAAGTGGTATTGACTTTGGCCAAAAAACCACAACTTGGACAAGACACCAATATGGAACAAAGCCTCGTGATTCAAACACATCTTCGACGGACAAGGGCTTGACTTTGGCCAACAACCCATGCCAATCTAGGATCTTGAGTAAGAATCACTCAATGGAAGGCAATGAAATACATGTGTGAACACATCAACGGAGGTAGCAGAATACTCACATCGATCGATTGAGACGATTTGAAGACGAATGAAGCCACTTTGCTCACTGCCAAGGACGCCCACTGCTGGCAGTTCACTGCCCTATATTTCAGAATTTTGAGCTGCGAAACGGAGCTCCAAGCTTTGTCGGACGGATCCCGGCTCATGGGTGAACCTCCCTACCACCTTCGCATGTTCCGTAAGTGTGCTAGCACTTGAGTTTTTACCACAAAAACTCACTCTTGCTTCCCTCAAAGTCACGCCAAAATTGATTCCAAACCAGTGAGCTTTTCAAGCTTTGGGCGTGAGAGAGTGGAGAGAAAATGGAGAGAGATGAATGTGTGTAAAAGTTGTGTAATTGGTTAGTAAAACCTTTTCCAAAAAGGTTTATATATTTTTCCATAAAATATACAAAGCATTTACCAAATAATAAATCAAATAAATAAAATGGTAAATACTCCCACCAACTTGTACTATTACACCTACACCCATCAACTATTCAATGTCACTTTATTAAAGTGACTTGATGTGTGTCTATCAATCAATCAACTCAATCACATCAATCAATCACATCACTCAAAGTGACTTTTGATTTGACGCTTGATGTGACAAATGATTTGACGCTTGATGTGACTTGCGTTGCCGCACTCGAATTCGAAATACGAATGCGCTCGCAATCACACTCGGGCTTAGGTTCGCTAATTCTTAATTAGCGAATTTTCCGTCGCGTCGTAATTAAATGATTACGCCTAGCGAATTCACTATTCACGTCGCTAACGAATTAATTCTAAATTAATTCGTTCGCCCGAATTGAAATCTAATTTTAATTCCGCGTCGAAATCTAATTTCATTTAATATATCGAATATATTAATTTACCGATTAATTCCAAATTAATCATTATCTCTCTCTAGACGATATTTTA
>SKCR01001662.1:0-28279 GCA_019454045.1 Zanthoxylum bungeanum | reverse complement strand
CCAGTGGTAAGAGTCTCCATGAATTTGCAAATCTGATCCAGTTTGGTGTTGACTGCTTTGTATTGGCTCCAACTTCATAGATTCCTGCAATTCTTTGAATTATGCTTCTTTCTGTTGGCCATAAGGAATTGTTGTTGGCCATTTCTTCAATTAGGTCCCAGGCTTGATCTTCTCCTTTTGCCATCAAAGCTCCTCCAGCAGCAGCATCGATTGTGGTTCTCATCAGTCCAGAAAGTCCATTATAGAAAGTTGGACTTGAAGCCATTTTGGAATCTCATGGTGAGGACACTTCCGGAGCAAATTTTGTACCTTTCCCAAGCTTCGTTACAGGGATTCTGAATCTTGCTACACAAAGGATGTGATGTCATTTCTCAACTTTGCAGTTCTGGCTGGTGGAAAGTATTTTGCAAGGAATTGGTGGCTGCTAGAGTGTTCCAAGTTGTGATAGAACCTGCTGGTAATGAATGTAGCCATGCTTTGCTCTTTCTTTCAAGGAGTATGGAAAAAATCTCAGTCTCATTGCTTCTTCTGATGCTCGGTTGTAGTTGAAAGTGCCGCAAACTCCAGGAAGTTGCTGATGTGAGCATTAGGATCTTCAGTTGCATTTCCTCCAAATTGAATTGTCTGCTGAATCATCTGAATGCAAGTTTCAATGTCACCCGCATTTGCTGGTAAGGGAGGAAGTACAATACAGGAAATGAGGCCATCTACCACCAGAATGGTTCTGTCTCGAATGGGGATTGGTGGTGCAACGTCCAAAGTTCAGGTTCCATGTTGACTAAAGCTTCTTGGTCTTCTCGCCTTTCCCTTCTCAACTGTCTGATGGTTCTTTCAATTTCTGGGTCAATGGTCGGTCGGGGAGTTCAAAGCTTCTAGTTCGTCTCATGAAATTTCTGAGAACCTGAAACACAAAAAAAACAAAAACAATAAGTAAAAAGAAATTAGATACAAGTGAATGTATCTAACCCCTAAACTAATAATAAAAGATAAATAAGTCCCCGGCAACGGCGCCAAAAACTTGATCGACGTAAACACACACGTATAACGCAAGCGTACGTATCGTTCAAGTAGTATAACAAGTATCGATCCCACGAGGACTTAATACCTAAGTTATTAATTTTATGAGGTTAAATGATTACTAGTATCTAACAGGTTGATTGATTGATTTGAAATGGTGACGATTCTAAATTTAAAAGCAAGTAAATAAAATAGTCGAAAATAGGTTTAAGAAAATTCAATATTAAAAACTATCTAGGGTTGTGATTTCTTCCAATATTATTTAAAGATGAAGTGGTTATCTTATAGTTGGGTAATATATTGATTATTAAACCTAGAAACACTAATTTATGTAAAAGCCTCTTCCGATGGTCAATTACAAATACCTAGTATAATCCAATTGAACCATATGTCTATGTCAACCAAATTACCTAGGTTCATTAAGATTAAGTTCCAAATATGGCTACCCCCGCCCGACAGGTATATTCATATCCTGTAAGGAAATCTATTAAAAGGGTTATCTATCCTTAAGGAAGATCGTGGGCTATTGAGTCTAAGGTCTTAAACTTAAAATCCCTAGGTCTAGTTTATTTAAGTTACCTAATCAATTTAATTTATGGCCAGTTAATTAAAGAGCATTAAGATAAGACTCAATAAATAAATCTTTATATTACCCAAATTATAATCTAACCCTTATAAAACCGTGATATTGGATTTCATCAAAACCCTAGATAACTAATTTAGTTACAACACATAACTAGGGCTAATACAAACTTAAAAGACATAAAATGAAAATGCTGAAAAGTAATGGCGGTGAGTAAAATGCTGAAAAGTAAATTACAAATGAATAAAATGCTAAGGCAAAAGGAATTACTCTACTACTACCAAATTTAGATATCTCCCATAAAATAATATATAAACTTGTGATAATATTTTACCAACCGACCAATCTGGCGGTATCCTGATTAAGTCAAATTAAGTCCAACCAGCCATATAGGTGGTAATTTTTGTCCAAATCCAGCCATAAAGGCGGTACCAAAGTAAATTTTCCAACCGACCAATCTGGCGGGATATCCTTGATTAATCAGGTTCAACCAACAGAAAATAAATTTACCAACCGACCAATATAGCGGTTTCCTTGATTAGTCAGGTTTAAACCAGATTAAATTGATTGTCAACCGACCAATATAGCGGTATCCTTTATTAATCAGTATTTTAAATAGTAAATATATCATTTTTAAGGGAGATTAATCTAAATAGCAATAGTAAAATAATTACCTTTCACCTTAGCATAGGGAAGTTACCTCCTCATAGTGAATAGTAAAAACTGTAAAATAAGAAAGTAAATTACTATTATTACAAAAAAGTAATTAAAATTATTACAAAAGTAAAAACTAAAAATAAAACGAACTTAGAGAGAGAAGAATTCCCTATTTACATCAAATAAGAGAGAGGGAATGGTACACTGAAATCAGAAATTTCGAGCTCTATTTATAGGCGCGAGTAAGGTCCCAGCGTCGCGACGCTGGGTTAGTTCAGTGTCGTGACGCCGGGTACAGTGAGACGTGGCACAAGGACAGCTTGACACGTAGCGATTCGGATAAGAGGATAAGGTTGACAGTGTAAATGGCGGCTGGAACTCAATTATGAAGCTGACGTCATTGATGACGTGGCACTGTTCATGACGTCATTGGTGACGTGGCACTGTTCATGACGTCATTGGTGACGTGGCACTGTTCATGACGTCATTGGTGACGTCATGATGATGTGGCGTGCGCACGTTAGCGGATCTTCTGTGGTGGTGACACGTGGCACGGCGCATGTTAGCAAAGTCAAACTTCTCAAATTCTGACCAGTTGACCAGGCGCATGTTAGCAGATTCGGCGTATGCTGGGCGTCGCGACGCTGACGGTCTGGGCGTCGCGACACTGGAAATTACCAAAATGCCCTTTTTCGCCAATTTTCACTGTTTTGCCCCAAATCACCTCCAGAATGTCCTGAAACTTTATTTATCTATAAAATAACACAAAACACATCAAAATATTCACAAGATTCAAGAAATTATACAAAATATTAGGATAAATGAGTGGGAAATAGTGATAAAAATACCACTCATCAGTGACACGGCAGAGTGGTTGGGCTTCAATTATTGTGACACGTGGCGGCTTCTGATTGGTCGCTGAGATTCTTATCCGCCACGTGTCAGATAAGGATTAGATACTCAATTATTGATGCTGACGTGGCGATGACGTGGCGACGACGTGGTGACACGTGGGAAAGAGACTGTCGGCACCATAGAATTGCGACACGTGTCACTTCCTGATTGGCTGATGATGATGTGGCACGACACGTGGCAATTTGACTTGTTGACTTGCTGACGTGGCTGATGATGAATGTCCGCACCGTAGGATGCTGGACACGTGGCACGGCGCATGTTAGTAGTAGATCGGCTGTGATGGTGACACGTGGCACGACACATTTTAGCAAAGTCAAACTTTTCTCAGATTCTGATTTGTGGACCCGGCGCACGTTAGCACTGTTCGGCGCATTGTAGACGTCGCAACGCGGAAGTCTTGGCGTCGCGACGCGTTAAAGACCAAAATCCCTGTTGACGCATTTTTGTCCGTTTTTGCCCCAAATTACCTCCAATGCTTTCCAAACTTTATTTATCTGCAAAATAACACAAAATACATCAAAACGTTCACAAAACTCGAGAAACTATACGAAATATTAGGTCAAATGAGTGGGAATAAGTGATATAAATACCACTACTCACACCCCCCAACTAACTACATTTTGCTAGTCCTCGAGCAAAACATAAATAAAATAACATGAAAATAAAATTAACTAAGCCACTTTCGTAGGGATCACGATTGCATTAACGTATGCAACAAGCCTTTAAACCCCTAGGTGTCCCTAGTGGACGAGTTGTAGTCTCGTGAGGGTTTACAGCAATGATACCCACAAACATTTTACAAAATAAAAAATTAGTTAAAACTAATGCACACAAAAGCAAAAAGACAAGCGAAAAGAGAATAAAGAAGTTAGTGACTAATCAGGTGAAACTTCTACTCCAAGTTACTAGTTGTTTTGTTCTTTCTAAATTACCGAATAAGTAAATTCTCCGATTATATTTACCATTCTCCATATACACAGCCAACAAAATATTAATCAACTCATTTTTGCCCACAACAGTCATAAGTGCAGTTGATAAGAGAGTAATATTTTTGTCCTAAAGTTCTATCAGATTTCACACACCTTTTTGCAGCAATGGAATAATTTTTCAGATTTTCTGATTTTTTTCTTGATTTTTCACTTTTCTATTTTTTATTTATATACAATATCTTCCATCTATGTAACGAGTGTTGGGTCGGTGACTCCCAAACCAGTTGGCTTTAGGGCACCAGGTGTTAAAACACCCCTACGGACTTAATTACTCAGACTTCGATATATATATTTTTGCAGCATCTTTGATCCATGTAACGAGCTTTGGGCCAGTGACTCCCAAACCAGTTGGTGTTTAGGGCACTAGGTGTTAAAACACCCTTACAGACTTAATAACTCGGATCTCAGATTTTTTTTTTTTTTTTTTACTCCATTGCTTTTTGAGATGTTTCCTCCAATTAAACTAGAGCACTGAATATTACAAACTTTTCAATTTAGCTCATGTCCGTATGTTACTATATATGTTGATAATATTTGCTAACTGAACATATGAAGATCCATTTTAGTCCGTTTTAAGGAGAATTCACAAATTAAAAATTCAAAATAAAATAAACAAAAATTAACTTCTTGTTTCGAAAATAGGCTTGAGATACATATCAGGAGTGGAAACTCCTTACTCAGCTATCTCTTACAAATTTCACCCTTTTTAGTCAAATAAAAAACACAAATTTTTGTAATTTTTGAAAAATTTTCAATTTTTTTGTATTTTTCGAAAAATTTTGGACTAAAAATAAAAACAACATACAAACTAAAAAAAGGGTACTAATCAACTAATTCCTCCTCCCCCAAACCTAAATGAGACATTGTCCCCAATGTCTTAAACAATAAAAGGAGAGTTAAGAAGGTCGTACCTGGTTAGCTGAAAATCTACAGGAAATTAAGGTTAAGATCCAGATTAATCCGACGCCTCTTACCACGATCGTCATCGGACCAATTTATCTTTGAAAGGATAGGGTCAACTTGTGGTTCATAGGCTATGAGTTGGTCTATTAGATCCGGAGCAGTTCTGGCAGTAAAGAGGAGTTCTTTCAAAGGTTTTGACACGAACCCATTTCTCCGAGCATCATCAAGAAACACACAAAGAAAATCATAAAATCCATCAACGTTGAACAATCCAAGCGGTTTCTGGTGTATGTTCAGGTTCGCACAAGATAATACTATAAATATTTCCTCCAATGTACCCAGCCACCTGGCAAAGCGATAAAAGCATCAGCAACGGTTAATCATTTCTACCAGTCGTTCAGAGATACCTGGCACGATCAGTTCCTCTCCGTTTGATGATCCAATAAGATTTGCCTCTGCCAAGGGTTTTGGGGTGATTCCCAAAACGTGACTGCCTCCTTTCTGTACAGCCTTTGAAACGATCCCCATAAGTCCAAGATTGCCTCCGCCATATATTAAGTGCATATTCCTTGCTGCTAAGACTCGACCCATTCCTTGCTGCCTCTACGTATTGTGGCTTAGTACCAATACTACTACCGCAAAACACACAGATGTTCTCAACTCGTCTTCTTGAAGTGGCTTCCATTTTTTTATGTATTTCTTTCTCAACTCGGATGCCTTCAAAAGTGCAATGACGGGCTGAATTTATAGTACCTGAAAAGGGTGAGTAAAAATAGCACAAGTATCTTCCAGAGGACGATTAGTAGCGAAATAGTAAAATAGATCGTGATAGTCAACAAGATCTGGATCCTGTCGGAGAAAATAAAAGAAATCAACAAAACAAATCACAATTATTAAGAAAAGATAAAAAGATATAATATTTACAAGAAAAGTAACGGCTTGATTGACGTCTATGCGTCAGGGACAAGCTTCCCATCCAATTTTCTTATAAATTGGCAAACAGGGTCTTTTTGAGTCAGATTCCCGAGACTTATCAGTTGTCTTTCCTTTTGGAATTGTGTATGTAATTTGCGAATGGCTATGTGAACATATCCACTGGGATGCGTCTCAAGAGTTAAAGATATATCATCTAAAGACTCCTTACTCAAGCCATCCCTAATGAATTTAATTTTGTCTTCGCGATTATCAGACACCATTCCTAAAGAACGACAACGAGTGTTGCAATTAAATCGTGCACATTTGAAACAAACACCCATTTGTTTAGCTCTACTTTATTTGCATAGGTGCTTCTTCCAAAACCAGGCAGATGTGAAATAAAAGAGTCAGAAGACTCACCTGCCAATCGGACTCGTGCTTCAATTACCCAACGAATATCATTAGGAATACCATGGATTGTCAATAACCTCATCCGTTCCAAGCGAGCTTTGTATACTTTCATCAGAGATTTTTGAGGGAGAGAAGGAAATTGCTTGCGAAGATTTGCTAGAGCTTCTTCCATATTGAAATGACTAATCCTGCAAAAATTAACACACAAAAATAAAACACACCAAATCACAATATATACACAATTGCATGGGTTGCCTCCCTGCGAGCGCTAAGTTTAAAGTCGTCAGCTAGACGTGACTGCTCGAACGTTAAGCTGGATCTGAAAGTGTAACACTTTCTTTTTGTCGCTCAAATGATTCTCCCCAGTAGTGCTTGACACGCTTGTTTTTAACCTTGAAGTTTTGTTAGCGTCAGGATCATGTATCTCAACGGCTCTATTTGGTAAAACTTTGGTGATCACAAATGGACCTGACCACCGTCATTTTGGCTTCCATGGGAAGAATTTCACCCTTGATTTGTTTAACAATACCTTCTGCCCTGGTTCCAGTTGTATGCGCACTAAATTCTCATCATGTCTTTTCTTGCCCTTTTCTTTGTACAATTGGCATCCTCAAAAGGCTGATTGTGAAATTCCTCCAATTCGTTGAGCTGGTGGAACTTTTTCTCTTCTGTTGCTTGTAGTGCAAGAATAGGTTTATTCAGTACGCAGTGCTTTATCTTCAGGCTCCACAGGTAATTGACATGTTTTAAGTTTGTCAGTAGAACTTTGTCTTTCATCAGAGTTCTGAATGGTACTGTGTATCACATCGAGTTTGAAACATTCCTCCTTCTTTCATCCTCTGGGAAATTCATGGCCTTGAAAACATTAATGTTACTTCTTGGTCTTGTACCCTCATGGTTAGTTCTCCTTTTTGTACATCAATAATGGTTCGACCTGTAGCCAAGAATGGTCTCCCAAGGATGATTGGTACGTATGCGTCTTTCTCCATATCAAGGACAATAAAATCTGCTGGGAAAATGAATTTGTCAACCTTGACCAGCACATCCTCACTCAACTACCTCTCGGAAATACGAGCGTTCTATCAGCAAGTTGTAGTGAGACTGAAGTTGGCATTGTTTCTCCAATCTGTAATTTCCTGAAAATAGAAAAAGGCATCAAGTTAACACTAGCACCTAAATCACACAGAGCCTTACCAAAGTTATGTTCTCCTATGACGCAAGGAACAGTGAAACTGCCAGGATCTTTCAACTTCGGGGGAAGTTTCCTCTGAATGATGGCACTGCATTCTTCTGTTAATGCTACTGTCTCGTAATCTCCCAATCTCCATTTTCGTGAAAGAATATCTTTCATGAATTTGGCATAGGTGGGCATTTGTTCCAACGCTTCTGCAAATGGAATGTTGATATGCAGCTTTTTGAAGATCTCCAGGAACCGAGAAAACTTCTTGTCCAATTTGTTCTTCTGAAGACGTTGAGGAAAAGGTGGAGGTGGAATGATCTGTTCTTTTTCCTTTGCTTCTTTTTCCTCCATCTGTTGCTTTGTTTCTTTTGGAACTTCCTCATCAGTTGTTTTGGCTCCAACATCTTTGTTGATTTCAGTACCGCTTTTTAACATGATGGCAAGACATTGCTCATTCCCCATGTTCCTTGGATTTGGCTCTGTGTTGCTAGGAAGGGTACCTGGCGGTTTGTAACTCTGAGCATTGGCCAGTTGTCCCATTTGATTCTCCAGTGCTTTAATAGAGCAGATTGACTTTGAATTAATGCTGCTTGGGATTGAAACATAGCATCATATCTTGCTGCGTGAGAGTCGTGTTTTGCTTCTATCTTTTCAAGTGAGTCAACACTTCTGTTATTCTGGTGGTTCATTTGCCTGCTCCTGGCCTTTGTTCTGTTGCTGGAATTCAGGTGGAGAATAGTTTTTGCTGTTGGCCTGAATTGTTGCTCCATGATAAATTAGGATGATTCCTCCACCCTGGGTTGTAGGTGTTGGAATATGAATTGTTCCCCTGTCTGTTGAAATTGTTGACATAATTCACCGTCTCTTCATGTTGGTTTGGTTCTGGTGCTCCTCCATATGGTGAACTTATGGATCCAGCGATGTTCACAACTTGCGTGCTAAGTGTTTCTAGACATTTGCATATCTGATCCAGCCTGGTATTCACTGCTGTGTTTGCTCCAACTTCATAAATTCCTGCAATTCTTTGGATCATGCTCCTTTCTGTTGGCCACAAGGAATTGTTGTTGGCCATTTCTTCGATTAGGTCCCAGGCTTGATCTTCTCCTTTTGCCATCAAGGCTCCTCCAGCAGCAGCATCGATTGTGGTTCTCATTATTCCAGAAAGCTCATTATAGAATGTTTGGACTTGAAGCCATTTTGGAATCTCATGGTGATGACATTTCCGAAGTAAATCTTTATACCTTTCCCAAGCTTCGCAGAGGGATTCTGAATCTTGTTGTACAAAAGATGTGATGTCATTCCTCAATTTTCCGGTTCTGGCTGGTGGAAAGTACTTTGCAAGAAATTTGGTGGCTAAAGTGTTCCAAGTTGTGATGGAACCTGCTGGTAGTGAATGTAGCCAAGCTTTAGCTCTGTCCTTCAAGGAGTATGGAAAAACACGCAGTCTCATTGCTTCTTCCGCTTCTCGGTTGTAATTAAAAGTGCCGCAAACTTCCAGGAAGTTGCTGATGTGGGAATTAGGATCTTCAGTTGCATTCCCCCCAAACTGAACTGACTGCTGAATCATCTGAATGCATGTTTTGATGTCACCCGCATTTGCTGGTAAGGGAGGAAGTACAATACAGGAAATGAGTCTGTCAACCACCGGAATGGTTCTGTCTCGAATGGGAATTGGTGGTGCAACGATCAAAGGTTCAGGTTCCATGTTGACTAAAGCTTCTTGGCCTTATCGTCTTTCCCTTCTCAACTGTCTAATGGTTCTTTCAATTTCTGGGTCAACGAAATCGGAGTTCAAAGCTTCTGGTTCGTCTCATGTAGTTTCTGAGAACCTGAAACACAAGAAAACCAAAAACAATAAGTAAAAAGAAATTAGATACAAGTAACGTATCTAAACTCTAAACTAATAGTAAAAGATAAATAAGTCCCCAGCAATGGCGCCAAAAACTTGACCGGCGTAAACACACACGTATAACGCAAGCGTACGTATCGTTCAAGTAGTATAAAAATATCGATCCCACGATGACTTAATATCTAATCTATTAATTTTATGAGGTCAAAAGATTACTAGTATCTAACAGGTTGTTTGATTGATTTGAAATGGTGACGATTCTAAATTTAAAAACAAGTAAATAAAATTGTCGAAAATAGGTTTTAAGAAAATTCAATATAAAAACTATCTAGGGTTGTGATTTCTTCCAATATCATTTTAAAGATGAAGTGGTTATCTTAAAGTTGGGTAATATATTGATTTATTAACCTGGAACACTAAATTATGTGTAAGCCTCTGTCGATGGTCAGACACAAATACCCAGTTTAACCCAATTGAATCATATGTCTATGTCAACCAAATTATCTGGATTCATTAAGTTTAAGTTCCAATTATGGCTACCCCCGCCCAACAGGTATATTCCTATCCTGTAAGGAAATCTATTAAAGGGTTATCTATCCTCAAGGAAGATCGTGGGCTATTGAGTCTAAGGCTGAAACCTAAAATCCCTATGTCTAGTTCATTTTAGATTTACCAGATCAATTTTATTAATGGCCAGTTAATGAAAAAGCATTAAGTTTAAGACTCAATAAATAAATCTTTATATTACCCAAGCTATAATCTAACCCTTATAAAACGGTGATATTGGATTTTATCACAACCCCAGATAACTAATTTAGTTACAACACATAACTAGGGCTAGTAAAAACTTGAAAATAAAAGACATAAAGTAAAAATGCGGTAAAGTAAATACTGAAAAGTAAATTACAATAAAATAAAATAAAATGCTAAGGTAAAAGGAATTACTTTTACTACTACTAATTTAGATATCTCCCATAAAATAATATATAAACTTGTGATTCTTTTTCCAACCAGCCATATAGGCGGTAATCTGATTAAGTCAAATTAAGTCCAACCAGCCATAAAGGCGGAACCAAAATTAAATTACCAACCGACCAATCTGGCGGTATCCTTTATTAGTCAGGTTTAAATCAGATTAAAATGAATTACCAACCGACCAATCTGGCGGTATCCTTTTTAAGTCAATAATTTAAATAGTGAATATATTATTTTTAAGGGAGATTAATCAAAATAGTAACAGTAAAAGAATTACCTTTCACCCTAGCTGGGGGAGTTACCTCCTCATGGTAAATAATAAAAACTGTAAAAAGTAAAAAGTAAAAATTAAATTACTATATTAACAAAACGTAATTAAAATTAATTACAAAACTAAAAACTAAAAAACTAAAAATTAAAAGAAAGTAGAGATAGAAACTCTCTCTTTAGAAAGATTATAAGAGAGAGAGTGGTGCACTGAATTCTGAAATCTCGAGCTCAATTTATAGGCCTCGGTAGGATCCAGCGTCGCGACGCCAGGTCCTCAGCGTCGCTACGCCAGATTTGTCGACGTGGCACGCTCTGGTTCGCCGGTTTGAAGATTCTGGATAAGCTGATAAGGTGACACGTGGCAGAGTGGTTGGGCTTCAATTATTGTGACACGTGGCGGCTTCTGATTGGTCGCTGAGATTCTTATCCGCCACGTGTCAGATAAGGATTAGATACTCAATTATTGATGCTGACGTGGCGATGACGTGGCGACGACTTGTGGTGAACGTGGGAAAGAGACTGTCGGCACCATAGAATTGCGACACGTGTCACTTCCTGATTGGCTGATGATGATGTGGCACGACACGTGGCAATTTGACTTGTTGACTTACTTGCTGACGTGGCTGATGATGACTGTCCGCACCATAGGATGCTGACACGTGGCACGGCGCATGTTAGCAGATCGGCTGTGATGGTGACACGTGGCACGGCGCATTTTAGCAAAGTCAAACTTTTCTCAGATTCTGATTTGTGGACCCGGCGCACGTTAGCACTGTTCGGCGCATTTTAGACGTCGCGACATGGAAGTCTTGGCGTCGCGACGCGCTAAAGACCAAAATATCCCAGTTGACCCATTTTTGTCCGTTTTTGCCCCAAATTGCCTCCAATGCTTTCCAAACTTTATTTATCTGCAAAATACACACAATACATCAAAACGTTCACAAAACTCGAGAAACTATACGAAATATTAGGTCAAATGAGTGGGAATAAGTGATATAAATACCACTCATCAGAATGACACGAATCCAGCCAATCAAGGAACGTTAGATGTCACGGCCAGCAATATGATAGAGCCTTTGCTAGTTCCAATAGGGCCAATCACACGCCAGAAAGCTAAGAAGATCAGAGACGCAATGGCGGGACTAGCACAAAATTCCAAGGTCGAGTGTGACAGTCAACTGATAAGTGCATGAAAGTGTACTTTGAACATCACTAATTCGGCTTGATTATTAAGTATTTGATCTTAATTATAGTTCATTTTATGTCTTGTTATTAGGAAGGAATGGAACATGAAGATTGGAGCAATTGTACATGTTTCGGGACCTTACGGACGCATCGGAAGCAAGCTGGAAGAGCGGAACACACAGAAAACCTATTTCAGAAAATTTGCCTTACATCGCGACGCCCAACCTTGTGGCGTTGCGACGCGACCTTAGCATGGCTACATAGAGAATGGCCGAGAGTTTGGCGCTGTGGCGCCTTGGCAAAGACCCATAAGCTTAATTCAGTCGTGTTTTATGCGCATAAGGACTCCGTGACTTCCCTATAAATACCCAAGCTTGTCTAAAACCCTAAAAAAAGAAGAAAACACACAACAAAGAGCTAAAACCTCATATTTGAGAGAGAAGAATGAGGAAGCTTCATGCCAAACAGGATGTCTCTCCGATCTCTTCAGGCTATGTTTCTTTCTTCTATGGAGAACTAATCTCTTAGGCAAGGCTAGGGATGAACTCTTTTAATTAACTCTTATATTCATGTTGTTGATTTCTGAACAATCTTTAACATTTAATAAAATTTGATGTTTTGTTATTCTCTTTTATCTTTTGATTAAAATCCAGAGATTATGTTTTACCAAATTGCATATAGGAATAGTCATGCTTCTTCTATGTGTGATTAGGGAACCCAGTTGTAACTGGTATTATTTTTTATGAGTTGATCTTCTGCTGCAGTATTGCTTGTGGGTATATTATCGACGTTAGATAGGTCATAATGATAACATAATGTGTTGTTAACATAGAGAAAGTAATTCATCAGTTACCTTAGAATTTAATATATTCTGAATTGAAATATCTTCCGATTGTTGGTTTGGGATGTGAAACCCTCAATTAAGTAATAAAAGGAATCAACTACTGAATATAGAACTTGATACAAGAGGGATTCCCGACGCTTTGCTTATTTTCTCTATTGATAACTTTTACGTATTTTTCCATAGTGTTTATTTTACATTGCCAATTAAATCATTTTTTTAAATTAAGTTATTGCTAACGTTCTCTTTAAGTGAATCAGTTCCTTCGTAACCATCTCTCTAAGGAATCGACACCCCAACTATACTGCGATAACCGCAAGTACTTTTTGAGCATAATCAAATTTTTACGTCGTTGCCGGGGAGGCGGTTTACACTCCAAAGGAGCAGGTTTGCTTAGTTAACAGCAAATCGGTAACTTCGTTCCACCTTCACTTTTCAATTTTTATTTATTTTATTTTATTTCAGTTTAAGTTGAGTTTGAGTTTAAATTTTGTTTTTAGTTTTAGATTTTTTTATTGATTTTATTGATTTATTTATTTTATTTCTTCTTCTTGTTTTATTTGTGTTTGAATGCATGTCTAAACTTAGGGATCGGTTTGGTAGATTTGTTAGAACTAAAGAGGAAGATTCATATTTAGAAAGTCTATTTGACAATCGTTTTTCCACACCATCTACATCTAGCACACACAACATGAGTGAGTATGAGAGACCACCCATTAGGACTCTTGAGGAGTACCTCCATCCTACAGCTACACCATCATGCATATTGTTTCCTCATAATGCACCACATATAGACTTTAAACCTGTAATGATACAGTACCTCCCAACCTTTCATGGTATTGCAAATGAGAACCCTTATATGCACGTTAGAGAGTTTGAAGAAGTCGTAGAAACCTTCCATGACCGGTTTGGGACTACAAACACAATTAGACTTAAGTTCTTCCATTTTGCCCTTAAGGATAGAGCTAAAAGCTTGTTGTATTCTTTAAGACCTCGTTCAATAGGATCATGAGGTGAGATAACATAGGCATTCTTTAATAAATACTTCCCACACTATAAGACTAATGCTTTGAAAAGACAGATCTCTACATTCTCCCAGAAAGACAAAACCTTTTATGGTTTTACGGTTTAAGGAGCGGTTTAAGGAGATGTTAGCTAGTTGTCCTCACCATGGGTATGAGAGTTGGCGCTTAGTGAGTTATTTTACGATGGTCTAACCCCTATAGAGCGCCAATTCATTGAAACAATGTGCAATGGTGAATTTATCCGAAAGGACTTTGATGAGGCATTAGAGTACTTAAATGACCTAGCCGAGAAATCTCACACTTGAAATGGACCTAATACCATGGATAGCACTGATAGGACACGTCTCACTCCTTCTAGCGGAGGCATACACCACTTTAGAGAGGAGGATAGTCTTAGAACACAAGTTGAGCAATTAACTAGAAAGATAAGAGCCTTAAGAGCCAAAGATAGCAAGACTATGCATGTGGTAGCCCAGTTAGAACCTCAAGGGGTATGTTTTGTGTGTAAGGGGATTGATCATCTAGCCCAAGAGTGTCATGTATATGGTGATGTGAGGGAAACATATGAGGAAACATACCGTATGGATGTACAAGAAGCCATATACACCTTATTCGGACATCTATAACCCTAGTTGGAGGAATCATCCAAATTTTAGTTGGAAACAGGAGTTTCAACAACCCACTCAAGCACCACAACTTAAAGGTTACACTGCCATTTCGTATCACACACATGCCATTCCTAGGAATTCCTTAGAAGACATTGTGCATGCATTTATAGAGGCTTAGAGCAAAACCAATCAAAGGTTTGAGTCATTGATAGCTCAGGTGGTTGAAGATAATAAGGAGATAAAGAGTTTAAGTCTCTAAGTTGACTAATGTCTTGAGTGTGCAAGAACCAGGAAAATTCCCATCTCAGACTCAACCAAATCCACAAGGGCAACACAAGACACATGCTGATCATGAAGCCTCCAATGTAAAAGGTCTTAATTCCATCATCATTAGGAGTGGTAAGGAGATAGGCTTGCAGGACACCTCCAACATTATAGGTGACCCCAAAGATATTAGTACCAATATTCCTCAAGAAGAACAAGTGACACAGAGCCCAATTAGAGTACATTTTCCTCAAGCTATTAGGCCTACTGCAAGAGCTACAGACCCTAATGGTGAGATCCTAGAACATATAAAGTAAGTAAAGATTAACCTTCCTCTGTTACATGTGATTAAATGAGTTCCCACATATGCGAAGGTTTTGAAGCATCTATGCACCATGAAAAGAAAGCATTTTGTGAAGAAGACTGCATTCCGGACAGAGCAAGCAAGTACAGTAATTGAGCAAAAAGCCTCACCAAAAAACAAAGATCCAGGATGTCCCACTATTACTTGTCACATTTGAACACATGAGTTTGGTCAAGCCTTATTAGATTTAGGTGCTAGTGTTAATCTCATGCCATATTCCATCTATATGTAGCTAGGACTTGGAGAGATTAAACCTACATATGTGGTTTTACAATTAGTTGATCGCTCTATCAGAACACTGCGGGGAATAGTTGAGGATGTGTACTACAAATCGATAAATTCTACTACCCTATTGATTTTCTGATTCTAGATACTCAGTCGGTGGTTAAAACTGAATCCAAAATTCCTCTCATCTTGGGTAGACCTTTTCTTGCCACAGCTAATGTCCTTATCAGTTGCAGGAACGGTCTCATGAAGTTATCGTTTGGGAATATGACACTGGAAGTGAATATCTTTAATGTTGAGAAATAACCACGAGATGATGATGAGTGCCACTACACATACCTGTTAGACACAGTTTTATCAAAAAAGCCTCTGTACACCATGAATCTAACCCTCCCAAGTTGGACCTCATCCCAAAGAACGGTAAAAAGAGGAAAAGAATAGTTAGTGCTCACCTGAAGATGATCCCTGGAAATTTAAAAAAGAGGTTGAATCATTTTTTCCATATATGCAGCCTAAAATTTCAGTAATCACAAGACCCTGGGGGGATCCATGGATAAACTGCAATAGCCAGACAAAAAATCTTTTTCAGGTCTTAATCACCAATGTCTGCTGAAGAAGAAAGAACATGGGACTACTTGGTCCGCTATGTGGAAGCCACCATGACAACTTAGGTGGTTACGTCTGGCTGAAGACGTTAAACTTAGCGCTAGCGGGGAGGCAACCCTTGCATCTGCATTTATTTTATTTATTTTATTTTATTTTATTTGTTTTATTTTCTTTACTTTAGTTTTATTTATTGTGTGCTAATTGCATGTTTATTATTTGCATGAGTATTTATGCAGGTGTTAACACAACCTACACAGCCCACACAACCAAAGTCTTACCAGTATGAGTCTGATCAACTCCATACGCGGTAGTGTTGTTCCTTACTCCTGTTTCTTTATATTTATCTTACGTTGAGGACAATGCAAGTTTTAAGTGTGGGGGTGTAAGCATGCAGTGATAATATATGTTATAAAAAAAATTAGTATTTTTTAGTCTTTAATAGTACAACATAAGTCTAATGATGAGTATTGTTTGCTTTAGGATGAAGTCTTAGAAATGATAAATTCCTAATGTACTTTTATCTGATGACTTGAGTAGTTGATCTAGGTTAGACTCGTAAGCACTTAATTATAGGTTTTTAGCAGTGAAAACCTAGGTAGTTGGCAAATTGACTAGTTGAAGAAATTACATGTCGATGAATGATTGTTTGCTTAGATGTCTATCTTGATTTGCTGATGTTATAATGTATGGTATGGTTAAAAATAAAAAGAGAAATTTTTGAAATAAAAATTCAGGAAAAAAAAATGAAGGAATAAATTAAACCACCTATAACCGATAAGCGTGCAGCTACCCATGGGCGAGTGTTAGGACCACCATGAGGAGAAATGCTACCTTAAAGAGTAAGTGTGTTGAAATAAAAAAAATGAAAAAGAAAGAAAAATTCATATCATACTGAGCATAGAAAGGCAATTACATAGCATATTTGAGATATCTAGGTTGGTTTGACCCATCAGATCCTAATTTTTAAATGAAATTATTGAGTTGGCTTACTTATGAGTCGAGTGTGAATGAACCTTTACACACACACACACTGTGAGTCTGACTTAGATGATTTATTCAAAGACTCGGATTTGACTTGCATTGAGTACTTTGAAGGTTCTTTCATTACTAAGCATTCTTTGAGGACAATAGTATATGTAACTATTGGGACTATTTCATTTTGCATGATCGCATGTTTTGAATGAAGTTTGTAGGTGTCGTCACTGCAAGCCATTAGGAGACTATAACTCATCCACTAGGGACATCTAGGGGTTTAAAGGGTTATTGCATATGCTAAATGCAATCGTGATCCCTACGAAAGTGGCTTAGATAGTTTTTTATTTTTTATTTTGTTTAGTTCTTATTTTCTTTTTGCGCTTGAATTGCTAGTGACTAGCAATAAGCTGGTTAGGGGTTGTGATAAGTGTATGAAAGTGTACTTTGAACATCACTAATTCGGCTTGATTATTAAGTATTTGATCTTAATTACAGTTTATTTTATGTCTTGTTATTATGAAGCAATGGAACATGAAAATTGGAGCAATTGTACATATTTCAGGACCTTACGGTCGCATCGAAAGCACGCGGGAAGAGCAGAACATGCAGAAAATACATTCTAGAAAAACTGCCTTGCATCGCGACGCCCAACCTTGTGGCATCGCGACGCGACCTCAGCATGGCTACATAGAGAATGGCCGAGAGTTTGGCATCACGGCGCCACTTTCTGGTGCTGCGGCGCCCCAGTAAAGACACATAAGCTTAATTCAGTCATGTTTTATGCGCATAAGGACTTCGGGACTTCCCTATAAATACCCAAGCTCGTCCAATACCCTAAAAATGGAGAAAACACACAACAAATAGCTAAAACCACATATTTGAGAGAGAAAAACGAGGAAGCTTCATGCTAAATAAGATGTATCTCCGATCTCTTCAAGCTATGTTTATTTCTTCTATGGAGAACTAATCTCCTATGCAAGGCTAGGAATGAACTCTTTTAATTAACTCTTATATTCATGTTGTTGATTTCTGAACAATCTTTAACATTTAATAAAATTTGATGTTTTGTTATTCTCTTTTATCT
Organism: Zanthoxylum bungeanum; assembly: GCA_019454045.1. Taxonomy (NCBI): domain Eukaryota; kingdom Viridiplantae; phylum Streptophyta; class Magnoliopsida; order Sapindales; family Rutaceae; genus Zanthoxylum; species Zanthoxylum bungeanum. The sequence continues at coordinate 10,438 of SKCR01001662.1, read as the reverse complement.
TTTGATTAAAACCCAGAGATTGTATTTTACCAAATTGTATATAGGAATAGTCATGCTTCTTCTATGTGTGATTGGGGAACCCAGTTGTAACTGGTATTATTTTTTATGAGTTGATCTTCTGCTGCAGTATTGTTTGTGGGTATATTGTCGACGTTAGATAGGTCATAATGATAACATAATGCGATGTTAACATAAAGAAAGTAATTCATCAGTTACCTTAGAATTTAATATGTTTTGAATTGAAATATCTTCTGATTGTTGGTTTGGGATGTGAAACCCTCAATTGAGTAATAAAAGGAATCAACTATTGAATATAGGAACTTGATACAAGAGGGATTCCCGACGCCTTGCTGTTTTTCTCTATTGATAACTCTTACGTATTTTTCCATATTGTTTATTTTACATTGCCAATTAAATCCTTTTTCTTTAATTAAGTTATTGCTAACGTTCTCTTTAAGTGAATCAGTTCCTTCGTAACCATCTCTCTGAGGAATCGACACCCCAACTATACTGCGATAACCGCGAGTACTTTTTGGGCGTAATCAACAACCTCGGGGCATATTGGCGTCACATGAGGGCTTCAATGGAGTGGGTCCAAAGCTATTTCATGTGACCCAAATTATTCCAGAAGACGCGCAATAGCCGATTTTGAAGATAGGACCTTTTTGAATAATTTGGCCATTTTATGCCTTATATGTAATTCGGCCAAATGAGCTTGTATTTTGACCTTTTGCTCGACATGTTGACTCTAGTTAGGCTATTTGTAACTTAGTTAGCTAGATCATTTGGGTCAAACTGGATTAGAACTAAGTTAGTTATTCTTTAGAAATGATGCCACTTTTATTGACTTTTTATTTTTGATCTTTTTGCCACTTGCATAAAGATCTTGGTGAGGGATATTTGTAATAATTAGTAAATGACTACTTAGGGCTTTAGCTTTATGTAGCCATTGGGTAGTTTTAGGACCTTTTGGTCTTTTTACCTTTTAAGGACATTTTGGTAAACTTGTCTTATCCTATATATTGTAAACTTTGTCTTCTTCAATGATAACTTACAATTTTGAATTTCTTCAAAGAAAAATGGCTATGGCTGAATTTCAAGCTTAAGAAAGGGATTCCCATTTATTTCAGCTTCGACTTATCTAAGGCGTGGCAACCTTGGTGACGTCTTCGTGCTAGTAGAACACTACAATGGATCATCTTAAGGGTTCTCAAAGACAAGTTCTTTGTGGGTATTCTTTGTGGCTTTGGAAGAGTTTTGTTCCTACAAAATCGAATTTGTGGTGCTTGGGGTTCTATCCGTTGCGGGGGTTTGCTTGGCCTAATCATCCAAATGAGTTCCGCATCAATAATGATTAAAACTAGTCTTAATTTATTTTTAATTATCCTACATAGGGTCAGAACTGATGTGATCCAGAATGAGCTCTGTTTGTTGGACCAAGTTAACTTGAAGTTGTGGCTGATTGCTTGGCTTGGTCAAATTGGTGTATTTGGGCCATTTTGATGGATTTGGAAGATTTCTTGGGTTCTGGGGTTTGGTCCATGCATGAGACTTATGTGAAGGCTTTATTATGTCTAAAGCAATATTGGAATGGGTCTTGGACGTGCATGGGCTGCCTTGATTGATTTTGGGCTTTATTTCCGAATGGTGCACTAGTAGTGGCGGGATTCGCGCAGTCTTCGTATTTTGGACGTAACTTTCTCGTCCTTTTTTCTGATTTTGGTGATTTAAGTTGCATTGGAAATAGAACCCGTAGCTCTATAACTTTGTAGCTTATATCAAAGTCCAGTTCGGATGTCTTCTTGGTCAAAATGAGGACGCAAGATATCTCTACGGTTTTTATATTTTATAATTTTTTAAGGTTATGTGTTGTTTAAGTGATGGGCTGAACTTTTAATTATATTACAAAGCTCATGCACGAACTTTTAAAGTATTTTATGTGTTATTAGGTTTATTTTACTAGAGTTTTATTATATTTGGGTAGAATTAGGTTAGCCACCTATTTAAAGGGGCATTATTCATTGTAATGGGGAATTAACTAAGAACATTTTTTTTTACAAAATAAAGTGACTTGTGTCATCTTGAGGGAGTGGATTCTTCCTTGGTTCTACGGAACAAAAGTTTATCAACGTGTGGCAAGCGTTGTGGCGCTGTATCGCTGTTCAAGATTCTCCAAAGAAATAAAGAAAGGTTCTTAAGGGCAAAGTTCTTTAAGGGTTGGACTTGATCTTGGAAGGATTTTGTTCTTACAAAATCAAGATTCGCGGTTCTTGGGGCTTAGAACACGTAGAGGGGTTTGCTTGGATTTGTTCCAGACAGGTTTCTATCATTTGGTATCAGAGCTCAGGGATCTAAGGTCAAGATTTTCTCTATCTTTATCGTTTTATGAAGTCTTCATATTCTTTTTTTTTCTCCTGATTTTTTGGTATCTTCTCATTTCAATTTTCTTTTTTTATTTCCTTTGTGTTTTTCATGTTTATGACTGAATCTTGGATGTTATTATAATGTTCTTGCATGGCAATACCATATAGGATTCAATTCTTGGAGTTTTTGAGTCAATTAGGGTCGAATTTATCTTGAATTTTCGGATCAGTTTGGTCAGAAATTTTCAGCCGCGCACTGATTTTAAAACGGCTGTAACTTTTGATCTAAAAGGAGTTGCGAGACCCATAATATATCGATTATAAGTACTCGAGGAGAGGAATTTGTTAGTGGTTTTCCACACTCTTTCCGTTTAAGTTTTGAGTCTCCAAATCTCTTTCAAACAATAGTTACGAATTCTGTCCAGTTTCAGTTCAGTTGTGTTCTTGTTTTACTTTTGGTGTTTTTTTTAGTCATTTTCTTTGTGTTTGTTTTCATATTTTCTTAGTGATTCTTTTGAGTCTTTCCTCATTATTGGTGTCTTTCAAGTAAGGGGTTGATTTATATAAATAATTTGATGGACAAAAGAGTATTTATCTTTCGCACGAGATGTTTTTTCAATAGTAAAGTGTGTAGTATGATTATTAATAGAGGGAATCACACAAATTTAGCTAGCACTACCCTTGTGGAAAAATTGGGATTACCATTGATACCTCTTGATAGACCTTATAAGTGGATGAATGATTTTGGAGAGTTCGAGTTTGCTAAGCAGGTTGTGGTAAATTTTACAATTGGGAAGTATGTTGACCAAGTAGTTTGTGACTTGGTTCCTATGTGTCATATACATATTTTATTGGGTAAGCCTTGATATAAATTCAATAAAGTAGTTTATGATATGGATGAGAATATGTACAAATTTATGTATAATGGAAAAATTATCAAGCTTGCTCCTTTAACCCTACAAGAGGTCTATAACGAAGAGTTGTACATGCAGAGGAGTGAAGAAGAATGGGCTAAAAACAAAAGTGTGATTGCAGTGTTTGGAATGTTACTAGGAGAGCTTCCAGAATTGATAGAGAAAAAGACATTAGCAAAATGTGAGTTAAAGAAGGATATGAGCGTAGCCTTGAGTAATGAAATGAAACATGTTGATGTTTCAATAAATAAGAGTGAGGTGGTTGATGGTGTCGATGATAGTGATGATATTGATGTGCGTGATAACATTAGTGATCATGATTTGGTTGTTCGTGATTCCAATGAGATGCTTGACGTTACTGTTAAGGGTGAATATCATATGGAGCAATCTGATGTTGGTTGTGAGGACATGAGGATAAAAAATCATTCATTGGCTTTATTGACTTTTGCTCACCTTAACCATTTTTTCCATGTGATTTTATTTTATTCCAGGATTCCCGTCACATTGATCTTGTCATTTTTATCTATGACCCGGGTTCGGATTCGAGGTCGAATCCTTTTCAAGAGAGGGAGAATGATGTGATCCAGAATAAGCTCTCTTTGTTGGGCCAAGTTAACTTGAAGTTGTGGCTGATTGCTTGGCTTGGTCAAATTGGTGTATTTGGGCCATTTTGGTGGATTTGGAAGATTCCTTGGGTTCTGGAGTGTGGTCCATACATGAGATTTTATGTGAAGGCTTTATTATGTCTAAAGCAATATTGAAATGGGTCTTGGACGTGCATGGGCTGTTTTGATTGATTTTGGGCTTTATATCCGAATGGTGCACTAGTAGTGGCGGGATTTGCGCAGTCTTCATATTTTGGACGTAACGTTCTCGTCCGATGTCCGATTTTGGTGATTCAAGTTGCATTGGAAAGATAACTCGTAGCTCTACAACTTTGAAGCTTATATCAAAGTCCATTTCGGATTTATTTTTGGTCAAAATGAGGACGAAATATATCCCTACGGTTTTTATATTTTAGAATTTTTTAAGGTTATGTGTTGTTTAAGTGCTGGGTTGAACTTTAATTATATTACAAAGCCCATGCACGAAATTTAAAGTATTTTATGTGTTATTGAGTTTATTTTACTAGGGTTTTATTATATTTTGGTAGAATTAGGGTTAGCCACCTATTTAAAGGGGCATTATTCATTGTAATGGGGAATTAACTAAGAACATTTTTTTTTACAAAACAAAGTGACTTGTGTCATCTTGAGGGAGTGGATTCTTCCTTGGTTCTACGGAACAAAAGCTTATCAACGTGTGGCAAGCGTTGTGGCGCTGCATCGCTGTTCAAGATTCTCCAAAGAAATAAAGAAAGGTTCTTAAGGGCAAAGTTCTTTAAGGGTTGGACTTGATCTTGAAAGGATTTTGTTCTTATAAAATCAAGATTCGCGGTTCTTGGGGCTTAGAACATGTGGAGGGGTTTGCTTGGCTTTGTTCCAGGCAGGTTTCTATCAAGAACTTAGGACGAAAATCGAATTTTCAGTTTGTATTTGCGCCTGGTTAATTAGTTTCTTTACAATTGGCTAGGAAATGAATAGTCAAACAAATTCATTTTAGTATTTCTGATGGCTCATGATGTAAATGATTAATCAAACATATTCATATTCCTTTTCCTGATTGGCCATCGTCTATAAACACCATTAGGATCCATTAGTTAAACCATTAGTATGTCATTATTGCATTAGTTAACATAAATTTCTATACAATTAGAATTTCCTAATCCTAAAAGCAAGTGAAGTGACATGCCCCATAAAAGGCCCCAGAAGCAGATAATTTTGAAGCTGAAGCATGATGTTTGTCAAGATTATCCACACAGATGTACTCATCTTCCATGTACTGTTTTGGTCCTCTCTCAGATCAGCTTCCTGAACGGAACACAGTTTGAAACTCAGAATTATTCGGCTTCAAGTTCATAATCCCCAAATCTGGTTCCTGCAAAAAGTGGGGAAAAAGGATAATATATCAAATAAAATATGTTTCCAGTATCATGATTCATGTACTTATTTGAATCTTAAGTGATGGACTATGGTGGGTTGGCATGGAACTTATATGTTGATTGTTTGATACCTAGAAATCAAAAGGACATGGAAACTTAGCCCGCCACTATCGGATTCGGATCGGATCGAATTCGAATCCGATTCGATTCGATTAAAATGAATAAATTAAATACGATAAGGTTCGAAACTGTTATCAAACTCGAACCGATCTGATCTGATAACTATCGAATCGGATCGGATTTGTTCGAACCGATTCGATTAGTTATCGGATCGGACAAATTTGATTTGGTAAGGGATCCGAATTTGATAAGAGATCCGAATTTGAAATATCAGAATCAGATATTACAATAAGTATCAGAATCATATATTACTAGCTCCTTGGTCTGTAAAAACAGATATTACAATAAAATGGGTATTTCTAAACCGAGGCTAAAATCCAAAACATCACATGAGATGATATGGCAATCAGAAGCCAAGTGATGAAGGCTAAAATTACTGAAATCTTGAACCAATGGCATGCAAGATGATTTTGAGTCCTGCAAAAATTCAAGTCTTTTGCATATAGAACTACAACCTCGGCTGATGAGCACGCAGCGGCAAGTGAGAACATAGCGGTCACCTGCACATGCCAGTGATCATGAAAGAAATAAGTATTTATGTCATGCGGCAGCAGCAGTAGCAACAACTAAAGGTGAAGCATATCTTACAAACAAAATCAACCATAAATTGACTAATAAACATCCAGGATAGGTGATACATAATTTCATTAAAAAAAATAGCAGAAGATAGAGATAAAAGAGAATCATTAACCTGCTAAACTGTTGGATTGTCTCCAGACCACTGAACAACCAAGCAATTCTTATTGAAATGAAACCTGCAAGAACATTAACCTATGTTCAATACACCAAATAAATGCATTTGGAATTCAAGATATCACAACTATATATATTCAAAATTCAGAGCACAAAATCAGAAGGTTCAATTTATATTTTTTTTGTAAATATAAAAACTGCAACAACAAATATAAACTAGATAAAGTGGTAACATTTCTTAAATACCAACAAAGCTTCTAAAAAATGGCAATATATACATGCAAAGTTGCAAACCATCAAAATCCAACCTTGAATGGCTTCCTAACTCGAAGACGAAGACGAAGAGTGAGGAGTGAACTGATTCACTCGAAGACTGCCGGAGAGAAGACTGATTCAACTCGAAGACTGATTCAACTCGAAGACTGATTCACGGTGGACGATGGTGGTTACTGGTTTGGTTTGAAGATTCGGCGATGAACAAAGACGAAGAGTGGTTACTGTTGAGTGCTGGTTTGGTTTGTCGAAGATGAGATGAATATTGAGACATAATTAAGTTAGGTTTCACGCCCAAAACGACGTTGTTTTGGAACTGCTTAAGCCAAAAAAAAAACGGATCGAATTGGATCGGATCGGATAGGATAAAATCCAATCTGATCCGAAATCCGACAAATCGACTCGTCGCGATTCGATCGGATTCGGTAGCCTGATCCGATCCGATCCGATGCCCACTCCTATGGAACCTTGTTCTTAAATCAGCAAATCCACTCAAAATTATTCCCAATTTGACAACTTTTTAAATAAAATTATTGTGAGTAGGGAGGGCAATTTTTAAGGATATTTTACATATTCGCTAATATTCATATAAAAAAAATTTGATATATGTTGTTTAAAAGACAATAGATATGTTGTGGATGTTAATTATGTATCCGCAATGGATATTGAATAGTTGCAATTATCGGTATCAGATATGCTATCTGTCCAATAACTAAAAATGGGGTGGTATAATTTGTTTCTGTTGAATTGCTAGTGTTGTATTAATTGTAGCATAATATATGTGATGCCAAAGAAAAAGAAGTGGGGTAAATAGGATTCTGCTAACCGCTTCAGACAACCAAGCAGAGCTACAAGAATGCATCATAGCTGAGAGATTCCTCGAAGGCTTCCCAGCATTCAATTGATTAGAATTATCCAAAGTTTCATCATTTTGATCCTCCACTGCATTCACAGACACATTGCCATTACAGCATTTACCATCAAATCTTGTCATTTGTTGTGGTGATGATGATGCATCAGTCCCATGAGACATAAATCTCCTTCCTTAAGTCTCAGCCATTAATTAAACTGAAATTTTGTTAAAACAAACTGTTCTTTTCCTAAAAAGAAGCCATTTTTAGACAAACCCAGAAAACAACTCGATGCAAGATTCACTCAGATTCAAGCTAACCCAGATCATGAAAACAGGTTCTTTTGCTTACAGGTAGATCACAGGCCACCATTTTCCTTGAAACCAAACATTCAAATCTGGTCGATCAAAAAGCAAATCGGCATTGAAAAAGAATATAAAAAGAGAAAATGCAAATAAAAGTTAAAGCCACGGCATTGTAGTAGGAAAGGGAGGACCATTTGTGTGAATTAATGGGGTGACTGAAGATTCCATTCCGGGTCGCCATTGTTAGCGGTTCAGACTGAGAGTTAATAGGGTTCTAACACGTGGATCCTTACCTTGTAAATGTGTCTGACTGTCTTAGGTTGTTATTGCCGTTGGATTTAACAGTTTATTTAGTTGATCACCCACTATCCCACGCAATTTTTTATGGTTTTTATTAAAAATTAGTAAGTAATGATAAATGAGTATGAGGGTATTAGAATTAAGAAAGAGAATGAGCCGGATATGAGTTTATTGAAAATTTGACTCGTATTTGATTCTAATATATCAAATTCCATTAGCTCTCGAACGGATCTTTATTCATATAGAAATTTTACCTATATATGAATGAAGAAGCTAATAATCCCAAAAAGTTCCTCGTGTTCTTCAAGGAATTCAGTAAAGAATGGCGCCAAAGCTCATGAAAAACCCACAAAAATGATTGTTGATGGTGTTTTCAGGCACTATAACATTTAAGACAGCATGACGGGGACAGAAGGGTAAATCCCTGACTGGTTGAGATCATCAAAGCCGGCCCGACCACAACATGTGAAGACCGACCACTTTGGTACGGTGACCGAGCACTTTAAAGGTCGGCAGGAACACTCTCAGCATAAAAGACTGTCATGACCGACCACATAAAGACCGACCACATGGCGTGACGCGTTCAAGATGACGACACTCTATTCTTGCGGATAAGATAAAACGAGTCATCCTACTCTCATAAGGAAATGGAGTCAGAATCCGAAAAGGAATGAGAAAAGAGAAGGGAGAATCGGACTAGGAATCCTTACAAAAAGAGAGAGACTAAGTTCAAATGGGTTCTTATACAAATAGGAGTCTGATTTCTGTATTACTATAAATAGGAGGGCATAGTATGTGTAAAATCATCATCAATCATCAACAAAAACTAGTGATCTGAATCTTCAAGCTCTGACTTGTGGAGATCCGAGAAGAGTGTTCAAGTAATAAAAGTACCATCTTTTTTTGTGTCCGTGGACGTAGGTCGGATCCAAATCCACCGAACCACGTTAAATCTCTTTGTTGATTGGTGTGTTTATCTGTTTTCTGCTAAATTTGCTTTTGGTCCCCCATAACCAAACAAATTCACTATTGAGGGAGGATTTCCTCGGGAGTGATATTTCCAATATTACCCTGAGACCAAAATCAGCCGTCAACAGTTGGCGCCGTCTGTGGGGAACTCAACAAAAAGCAACTCGCGTAGTGAGACAATGGCGGAAGACGGAAGCCACCAACCATCAGGGAGCTCGGCTGCAGATTGGATGGAGAAGATTGAGGAGAACCTTAGGAAAGAAAGGGAGGAAAGCCAAACTCTGCTAAAAACCATAGTAGACCGTTTGGAAAGGATAGAAGGAGCACACAATGGAAAATTCGAGGCCGGGACTAGCCGACAAAGGAACGACATAGCAGAAGGAAAGAGAATTGTCGATATAAGTGAGGATGACAGACCCCGGAGGAGAGACCCTTACAGGGTGAGATCTGTAGTGGTCCAGGGAGATTCCCGGACCGAGGACACATGGGAGGAAGAGAGTGACAAATCGTCACCAGACCCCTCCTATGATAGCCTTCGCAACACCCGGCGAAAGGAGAAAGAATATGACGAAGAAGTACGAGAAGATACCGGCCACGAGAAGCACCTCCCCCGGGATAACAGAAAGAAAGAAGACCGTAGAAGGCAGAGTGGAACCAAAGATAGCAACATGAAATCTTGGTTACGGGAGGAGCTGATCAAATGGGGAGTATATCCCAATGCAAACAGAGGGGATGTCCAGGACGGTAAAGATGAATCTCCCCTCGCGGAAAAAATAAGGTCGGCAAGATTCCCAAAGCGATTCAGCATGCCGACCATGGCACCCTACAAAGGCCACTCTGACCCGAAATCACACATCGAAAGCTTTGTCTGTTGATGGAAGTCCAGGGAGTAGTAGGAGATGCCATCTGCAAAGTGTTCCCCCTAACTTTAAGTGGACCCACCATTCTATGGTATAGAAGCCTAGCCCCAAGGAGCATCAGCAACTTCGCACAACTGAGGAAGTCATTCATACGACACTTCAAGGGAGCTTGTGTCCCCAGAAAGACAATTGGAGAACTAAGGCTTATGAAACAAGGAGACGATGAACCTCTGAAGATATTCATTGAAAGATACCATAATATGGTACTCGAAGTCGGAGGGTATGAATCCCCCGAGGCCCTGGAAAGCTTGAAGGGAGCCTTGAAGGTCGGAAGGCTATGGACCCATCTAAGGATCCAAGACACCCCGGACTACGCCACCGCTCTGGAGGTAGCCCGAAAATTTGTCTTGTTAGAGAACGAAGAGAAAGTATCCCGAAAAGGGAACACCATCAGAGAAAGAACCGCAAGGGATGGTGCCCCCGCCGAACAGAAAGAGAATCCAGAAAACCACCCCCGAAGCACAAAGAATTCAAGCCACTGCACCGGGACAATCAAGAGAGAAGGGCGCCGACCCAAGTAAATCATGTGGTCGGGGAAGATGCATACATTCCCCTAAAGAAACCACTAGGGCAAATTATCATGGAGATCCAGGGGAAAGGTCTCTTAGTGGAACCCGACCAAAGGAGATTCCCTCCGGACAAAAGGAACCAAAAGGCTTATTGTGAACACCACAACTCCAAAGGACATG